>VFSX01000138.1:208268-243268 GCA_016618255.1 Chlamydomonas sp. UWO 241
TCGGCACGCTGCTCATGTCCCCAAAGGCACCAACGCTGAGGTCTGGGCGGGGGGGGGCTTCGTTAGTGGGGATGGGGTTAAGAGCGCCTGGGGCTGAGGGTTGTAGGGGGAGCAAGGAGGGCTCATCAACACACACACACACACACACACACACACACGCATGCACGCACGGCTCATCAAAACACACACACACACGCACGCACCAAAACACACACTCACACACCAACAAACACACACACACACACCAACATTCACACACACGCATTGCTCGTAACAGGTACCCCTCGGTCGTCGCACACAAGATCTGCGAAGGCTCGCTGCTCGAGTGATCAACGTCTCCACACACACACACACACCCAAGCATTGAATGGGTAATCAACTTTGCACACACACACATGCACACACACACACACACACCAGAACACACGCACACACACACACACGCATGCACGCACGGCTCATCAAAACACACACTCACACACACGCACACACCAAAACACACACTCACACACCAACACACACACACACACACACACCAACATTCACACACACGCATTGCTCGTAGCAGGTACCCCTCGGTCGTCACACACGAGATCTGCGAAGGCTCCTCGCTCGAGTGATCGACATCTCCACCCACCCACCCTAAGCAGTGAATGGGTAATCAACTCCGCACGCACACACACACGCACAAACACACACACACATGCACACACACACACACGCATCGCACGTAACAGGTACCCCTCCGTCGTCACGCACGAGATCTGCGAAGGCTCGCCGCTCGAGTCGTGGACGTCGCAGCAGGGGCTGCGTAAGGACGCTGACGCAGAGGTGGGGGGGTTGGTTACATTCGGTTATAATCGGTTAAATTCGTTTTTGGTTACATTCGGTTACAACTGGTCAGTTTTGCGAGGTAGGTGTTTTCCGGTTATTTTCGGTTACTTTCACGACCAACCAGATAAATTTGTGGACGTCGCAGCAGAGGTTGCGCAAGGACGCTGACGCAGAGGTGTGTGTGTGTGCGTGTGTGTGTGCGCGCGCACAAGTCTGTGTGTGTGTGTGTGTGTGTGTGTGTCGTGGACGTCGCAGCAGGGGTTGCGGAAGGACGCTGATGCAGAAGTGCGTGTTTCGGTTACATTCGGTTAGTTTCGGTTACTTTCACGAGGTATGTGTTTCGGTTACTTTCGGCTACTTTCACGATCAACCACATCGATGTGTAAAGAGGCTGTGGGGGGGGGGGGCGCTTCGCAGTGTGGGGACCGGGTCGCCGCTCGATGGCGTCTGCGTGCAAGTGTGGGAGTGTGGAGAAACACACACACACACACACACGCACGCACACACACACGCACGCACACACACACACCAGTGGTGTCCTTAGCGCCCCCGCAGCCCCCGCTGCGGGTTTAAACCGGAATTTCTGGCAACTGCGCTCCGAAAAGTGTGTGATTCGATTATTTCTACACTTTTCGCGAAAAGTCGCTTCCTGCGGGGGCGAATGTGCATGTTCTCGCTATTGTTACGGGTACAAAAACGGCATTCTCCGTTTCCTCAAGGACGCCACTGACACACACAGCGTCGAGTGCCCTGCCTATGAAGAGGCACGGGTGCGGGCCCACAGCCTGTTTCGGTCCATCCCTCGCCCCGAGGAGGCCGATTTAGATGAGCGGATGCGGGAGTTTATGAATCCTCAGCCAGGCCAGGAGAACCCCAGGTTCTGGCACGAGTTGGCTGACTTCCTTGTCGCCTGTTTTGAGACACGCACCGCGTGCACAGCAATCATGATGGCAGATGGCATGCTAGGGGTCTAATTTTGACAGCTGCCGGCCTCTTTGCTAGGGTCTCATGCGCCATCAAAGGCGTCCGACGGACTGTAAAATCGACCACACACACACACACACACGCAATGTGCAGCCAGCACCGAGCCTGTTCCTGAATGCTGCTTCGTACACACACACACACACATTGTGTGGAGCCAGACCGGTCTATCGCCTGCCACCCGCACCCTCACCCATCCACCCCCACCCACCCTGCACACCCTGCACACAGGTGGTTGTGACAGTCAAGGGCAACCTGATTGGGCGCACACGCCTCGTCACGCGCACGCGCGTGTACCCAGTTATGTCTGGAATTAAGGTGTGTGTGTGTTTGTGCGTGCGTGCGTGTGTGTGTGTGTAGGGCCCGGCACGGTATACGTATACCATATATACCGTATATATACCGTTACGGTATAAATACCGCATACGGCGGGATGTATACCGTATACAGCAATTTTCGCACGGCAAGTAAAAGGGTTTAAGGCTCCAAGTCCCTTGAAACTGTATGGATTTAGACGATTCGACTTGCATTGGACAGCTGATAACAAGGGCTATCCAGAACAAGGCTTGGATGCAGCATGGGGTGGAGGGAAGAATATGGTGTTTGCATGGGGCGCAGGGACGCTCCGGCTGCCATGCAGTGAGAAAAACTAGTTTTGTGTTTCCTCTAAACCAAACATAGCAAAGTCAGGTTGTTAGAGTGGATTTGTGATGCTCATCATGTCAGGCATTCGAATCCATCGTTCCCATCTCAGTCGGATAAAGGAATCAAGGGTATACATGTATACCCTTGTATACGGTATACGTTATACGGTATTATACGGTATACGGGCCCACGTATGCGGTATACTGCCGCGCCCTATGTGTGTGTGTGTGTGTGCGTGTGTGTCTGCCGGTGCTACACTCTCAAGCACACGCACGCGTGTACAGTTACAGTTACATCGGCTTTCCAGCAAAGACTACCTCTAGTCCAAGTATCACCGCCTATACCCAAGTCCAGTTCTGGCCTTAACAATTACTTGTGAAGGGCGGTAGCCACCAGCCGGCTGCCTGCCAACGTGTAGTCACAGAGCAAAAAGGAGAGCTATTGTGTGGAATCAAGGTGGGAGAGGGTGAAGCAGGAGGGAGGGGGGTGGGGGGTGGGGCTGCACAACATCAAGTTGGCTGGTCGAGGGCTGCGTGTGCTGTGACTGTAGCATGCTGCGTGCGTACGCTTTGTGTGTGCGCGTGTGCGTGTGTGTGCGTGTGCGCGTGTGCGCGTGTGCGTGTGTTTTCGTGTGCTGCACAGCAGGCCCTCCCGGCTGGCTTGCACCACAGTCTGACACCTGCTGCTCGCTCCCCCGCCCACCCTTCCCCCCCCTCCTGCTTCATCCCTAAAGTGAGGCGGAACGTTTGTCCCGATCCTTGCGATTGGGGCAGCAACCTCAGAGGATACACAATCCAACCGACACCTCCCTCCCCCTCTTCTGCGTCGTGCGCTAAAGTAGGCGGCACGTTTGTCACGATCCTTGCGCATGGCGCCACGCACGGCACGTCGACTGACCCCCCCTCTTCTGCTGTGCACGCTTCACCTAACCCCCCCCCCCTCCTCCTGCTTCATCCCTAAAATGGGGCGGAACGTTTGTGCCCATCCTTGCGTGTGGCGCCACGCCCGGCACGGTGCACACTCTCCCCCTCCCCCCCCCGCTTCTGCTTCATGCCCTAAAGTGGAGCGGAACGTTTGTCCTAATCCTTGCGATTGGGGCAACCTCAGCAGATACACACTCCAACCGACCCCCCCCCCCCCCCGCCCCTCCCGCGTCATGAAGTGGAGCGGAACGTTTGTGCCCATCCTTGCGCGTGGCGCCACGCCCGGCACGGTCCCCACGCTTCACCTGACACCTCCCTCCCCCCCTCCTGCTCCATTGCCTAGTGGGACGGAACGTCTGTCCAGATCCTTGCGCGTGGCTCCACGCCCGTCCAATACACGCTCCAACCGACAACCCCCTCCCCCCCCGCCCTCCTGCCCCTCTTCTGATTAATGCCCTTAAGTGGGGGGGAGGGTTTGTCCCGCTTCATGCCTCACAATCGGGAGGAACGATTAGTCCCGATCCTTGCCGTGGCGCCACGCCCGGCACGGTCCCCACGCTCCACCCGACACCTGCCCTTCCTGCCCTCCTGCTCCATTGCCTACTGGGGCGGCTCGTTTGTGCTCATCCTTGCGCGTGGCACCACGCCCGGCATGTTGCACACTTCATCTGACACATCCCCCTCACCCCCCCTCCCTTCCCCCTTCCCCCTCTGCTGCATCCCTGAAGTGGGGCGGAACGTTTGTGCCCATCCTTGCGCGTGGCGCCACGCCCGGAACGGTGCACGTCGACTGGTCGGGCTTCCACCTGCACGTTCCAAACGAGACAGCCCACCGCACGCTGCCACGCGTGCAGTCGCACGTGAGTGTGTGCGTGTGTGTGTGTGTGTGTGTGCGTGTGTGTGTGTGTGTGTTCGATTTTACAGTCTTGTTGGACGCCTTTGATGGCGTATTAGACTTGTGCTTGCGCACTCAATCCCTGAGGCAGGCAGATACTATCACCCGCACTAGTCCACTCAGTGGATACACATTGACTGTGTCCATCCCACTAGCTCTAGTACATCTGGTCGCGCCATGCGTCTCAGTTCGGGCAGCCAGCCTGGCCACCCTCCTCCTCCTCCGTTCATCATGTGGCGCACGCCCGACATGCCGCCAGCCTCCATGCATGGCGCTTGCGCTGCGAGGGCGCTTGCTGCCAGTGCACCTCCGTCGTCATGTGTCTCATGCAAGTAAGATTCGCCCTGCATGGAGAGACCCTCCATGCAGGTCACTGAAGTGCCCCGCGATTCGTGCCATAGCTTCAGTAGGCCGAAGCCGTCGCCGCAGCCGATGTAAGTAGCCGTGGCCGATGCAGATGCAGATGCCCTGAGGGCGGACGTGTAGCCTAAGCGATGTGAGTGCAGATGCAGGATGTCCCTAGCCGTAGCCGAAGCCTTAGCCGATGTCAATCAATAGCCGATGCCCATAGCCGGTGCCCTGGCTGTAGCGTAGCTGCAGCCTCTGCCCGGTGCCGGTGCCCGTGGCTGCATGGGGTACCGACGATGGCGGCGCCGACTCCTGCCAGCAGCCCGCCCTCCGTCCCCGCATGCCTCGCAGTTGCCTGCCGTATGACGCCGTGCCTCAAACAGCCACTAGCGCTCTGGATCAGGGCAAATCGGCGACATAGCCGATTTTCCAAAACCCAGAGTCGCTCACGCTGCAGCAGCACCCTGTCAGCCCAGTTGGTCCGCCATTGGCGGCGTCGGGGCGGGAGCCCCCGACGATTTTGACACAGCTTGAAGTTTTAGGTGTGTGTGTGTGTGTGTGTGTGTGTGTGTGTGCGTGCATGCGTGCGTGTTTGTGTGTGCGTTTGTGTGTGTGTGTGTATGCGTGCGCGCTTCCAACCAGCGCGTTCCATACGAGTTACTCAATGCACACACACGCACGCACGCACACACACGCACACACACACACACACGCACGCACACACACGTACACGCAGCTGGACATGCGGCCGTCAGAACCTCTGGCCGGCAGCAGCCCCTCCACACACACACGCCCCCTCACACACGCCCACACACACACACACACGCCCCACACGCGCAGCGAGATGTGCGGGCGCCGGCGCCGTCCGACGTGCGCCCGTCGGCAGCCTCGGCCGGCCACAGCCCCTCCACACACACACACGCTTATTCTCCCCCACACACTCACACACTCCCCACATGCGCAGCGCGACGTGCGGGCGTCGGCGCCGTCCGACGTGCGCCCGTCCGCAGCCCCCGCCGGCAACAGCCCCTCCACACACACGCCCATTCTTCCCCACCACACCCACCCACAGTCCACACACGCCCCACACGCGCAGCGAGACGTTCGGGCGTCGGTGCCGTCCGACGTGCGTCCGTCGGCACCCCCCGCCGGCAGCTGCCCCTCCAACACACACGCACACACACACACACGCTCAGTGAGACGTGCGTCCGTCGGCACCCATGGCCGGCAGCAGCCCCTCCACACACACACGCACACACACACGCTCACACGCAACAGCCCACCCGACACACGCACACGCACACACGCACACGCTGCTAGACGTGCGGCCGTCGGCACCACCTGACGTGCGTCCGTCGGTATCCACACCCGACACACACACACGCACACGCGCACACACACACAGCTAGACGTGCGGCCGTCGGCACCTCCGACTGGCAGCAGCCCACCCCACCAACACACGCCCCCTCACCCACAACCCGCACACGCCCACACGCCCCACACGCGCAGCGCGACGTGCGGGCGTCGGCGCCGTCCGACGTGCGCCCGTCCGCAGCCCCCGCCGGCAACAGCCCCTCCACACACACGCCCATTCTTCCCCACCACACCCACCCACAGTCCACACACGCCCCACACGCGCAGCGCGACGTGCGGGCGTCGGCGCTGTCCGACATGCGCCCGTCGGCACCCCCCGCCGGCAACAGCCCCTCCACACACACGCACACACACACACACACGCACACACACACACACACACACACACGCTCAGTGAGACGTACGTCCGTCGGCACCCATGGCCGGCAGCAGCCCCTCCACACACACACGCACACACACACGCTCACACGCAACAGCCCACCCGACACACGCACACGCACACACGCACACGCTGCTAGACGTGCGGCCGTCGGCACCACCTGACGTGCGTCCGTCGGTATCCACACCCGACACGCACACACGCACACACGCGCACACACGCACACACACACACACAGCTAGACGTGCGGCCGTCGGCACCTCCGACCGGCAGCAGCCCACCCCACCAACACACGCCCCCTCACCCACAACCCGCACACGCCCACACGCCCCACACGCGCAGCGCGACGTGTGGGCGTCGGCACCCCCGGTCGGCAACAGCATGACCGACACACGCCCCCACCCCACCCCACCACCACATACACACACCCACACACGCCCCACACGCGCAGCGCGACGTGCGGGCGTCGGCGCCGTCCGACATGCGCCGGTCGGCACCCCCCGCCGGCAACAGCCCCTCCACACACACGCACACACACACACACACACACACGCACACACACACACACACACACACACACACACGCTCAGTGAGACGTGCGTCCGTCGGCACCCATGGCCGGCAGCAGCCCCTCCACACACACACGCACACACACACGCTCACACGCAACAGCCCACCCGACACACGCACACGCACACACGCACACGCTGCTAGACGTGCGGCCGTCGGCACCACCTGACGTGCGTCCGTCGGTATCCACACCCGACACACACACACGCACACGCGCACACACACACAGCTAGACGTGCGGCCGTCGGCACCTCCGACTGGCAGCAGCCCACCCCACCAACACACGCCCCCTCACCCACAACCCGCACACGCCCACACGCCCCACACGCGCAGCGCGACGTGTGGGCGTCGGCACCCCCGGTCGGCAACAGCATGACCGACACACGCCCCCACCTCACCCCACCACCACATACACACACCCACACACGCCCCACACGCGCAGCGCGACGTGCGGGCGTCGGCGCCGTCCGACGTTCGCCTGCCGGCTCCCCCGGCCGGCCACAGCCCCTCCACACACACACGCCCATTCTTCCCAACCACACCCACCCACATTCCACACACATGCTGAGCTGTAGTACACAGCCTTATCGTGCACTCATTGATGCACCATTGAGCAGAACACACATTGAATAGAACACAGATGAACAGAGCACACAGTTGATACTTTTCCCAGACTTGCAACAACTGTCCTATGCCTGTCCTATTTCCTTCATTGGAGATCCTACTATTTCCTTCAGTGTGGGGCCCATAAGAGCCCCTCCCCTGACCCACAGCCACTCTCAGACACTGTCTCTGTCAGTCCTGACTCCAGACCACCGCTCTGCTTGTCTGTCTGGTCAGGTGAGTGCTTTGCTTATCTATTGCCACAGCATGCATGTCCTGGGAGGAATGCATGCCTAGCCTGTTCTCTCTACAGAGAACCCTGTGACTCTCAGACGCTGTCTCTGTCAGTCCTGACTCCAGACCACTGCTCTGCTTGTCTGTCTGGTCAGTCCCTTATCCCTCAGCAACACGCCCCACACGCGCAGCGCGACGTGCGGGCGTCGGCGCCGTCCGACATGCGTCCGTCGGCTTCCCCGACCAGCTACAGCCCCTCCACACACACACGCTTATTCGCCCCCACACACCCACACACGCCCCACACGCGCAGCGCGACGTGCGGGCGTCGGCGCCATCCGACGTGCGTCCGTCGGCGCCCCCGACCGGCTACAGCCCCTCCACACACACACGCCCCCTCACACACCAGCACACGCACACACACGCACACCGCAGCAAGGCGTGGGTCCGTAGGCACCCCCGGCGGGCCACAGCCCCTACACACACACACACACACACACACGCCCTCACACCCCACACACACGCACGCACACGCCCCACAAGCGCCGCGCGACGTGCGTCCGTCGGCGCCGTCCGACGTGCGTCCGTCGGCGCCGCCGGCCGGCCACAGCCTGCCCGACACACGCCCCCTCACACCCACCCCCACCCCCCCTCCAACAATCCACACATGCCCACACACGCGCCCACACACCCACACACGTCCCATACGCGCAGCGCGACGTGCGGGCGTCGGCGCCGTCCGACATGCGCACGCCGGCGCCCCCGGCTGGCCACAGCCTGCCCGACACGCCCCCCCCAACGCCCCCCTCCCCACCACACCACACCACCACACCCACACCCACACACGCCCCACACGCGCAGCGAGACGTGCGGGCGTCGGCGCCGTCCGACGTTCGCCCGCCGGCACCCCCGGCCGGCCATAGCCTGCCCGACACGTTCGGCAGTCCGGTCTTCACCGGCGAGGTCGGCGGAGCGGACGCGTGGGAGCGGCACCGAGCAGGGGAGCGCGCCGGGCCCGACGCGGCGCCGGGCGGCACGGGCGGGACGCAGTTCTGGGACGGCGGGGGCGGCCCGCCGTTGGGCCCGGCGGGGCTCCCATCGGCTGCGAGAGCGGGGAGCTTCTCATCGGGGGCGTTGTCGGGAGCGGCCGGCGCGGCCGCGGCCGCGCCGCGGCCGGGGGCGCTCGTGCTCGCGCCGCTGGAAGGGCTGGGCTTGTTTGGTCGGGGGTCGCAGCAGCAGCAACGCGACAGCAGCCTGGGCGCCGGCCCCGAGTCGCCTACGGTGCGCGGTCGTGTGTCCGTGTGCGTGCGTGTGTGATGGTGTGCGCTTGAGGGGGGAGGGTCGTTTTGGGGGGGGGGGGAGGGTCGCAGCAGCAACGCGACAGCAGCCTCGGCGCCGGCCCCGAGTCGCCGACGGTGCGTGGTCGTGTGCCTGCGCGTGCGTGTGTGACGGTGTGCGTGCGTGACGGTGTGCAAGCGTGTGTGGCGGTGCATGCGCGGCGGCCGCCTCGGGGCGAGCTCCGAGCCCCCGACGGTGCGTGGTTATGTGCCTGTGTGCGTGCGTGTGGCGGTGTGTGCTCGAGGGGGACGGGGCTCGTTTGGGGAGCCCTCAACGGTGCGTGGTTGTGTGCCTGTGTGCGTGCGTGTGTGACGGTTTGCGCTCAGGGGGCTGGGGTCGCAGGAGCAACGCGTCAGCAGCCTCGGCGCCGGCTCCGAGTCGCCGACGGTGCGTGGTTTTTTGCCTGCGTGCGTGTGCGTGTGTGGCGGTGTGCGCACGAGTGGGGGTTGGGCTCGTTTGGGCGGGGGCCGCAGCAGTAACGTGACAGCAGCCTCGGCGCCGGCTCCGAGTCGCCGACGATGCGTGGTTGTGTGCCTGTGCGTGCGTGTATAACGGTGTGCGAGCGTGTGTGGTGGTGCATGCGCGGCGGCCGCCTCGGGGCGAGCTTAGGCTCCCCGACGGTGCGTGGTTGTGTGCCTGCATGCGTGCGTGTGTGAGGGTGTGCGCTCGAGGGGGGGGCTCGTTTGAGCGGGGGGTCGCAGCAGCAACGCAACAGCAGCCTCGGCGCCGGCCCTGAGCCCCCGACGTT
Source organism: Chlamydomonas sp. UWO 241 (assembly GCA_016618255.1). NCBI lineage: Eukaryota > Viridiplantae > Chlorophyta > Chlorophyceae > Chlamydomonadales > Chlamydomonadaceae > Chlamydomonas > Chlamydomonas priscui. The sequence goes on from VFSX01000138.1 coordinate 218,141, forward strand.
GCGTGATCGTGTGCCTGTGTGCGTGCGTGTGTGTGAGGGTGTGCGCTCGAGGGGGGGGGGGCTCGTTTGGGGGGGGGGGGCGCAGCAGCAACGCGACAGCAGCCTCGGCGCCGGCGCCGAGCCCCCGATGGTGCGTGGTCGTGTGCCTGCGTGCGTGCGTGTAAAACGGTGCGCGTGCGTGACGGTGTGCAAGCGTGTGTGGCGGTGCATGCGCGGCGGCCGCCTCGGGGCGAGCTCCGACTCCCCAACGGTGCGTGGTTGTGTGCCTGCGTGCGTGTGTGTGTGGCGGTGTGCGCTCGAGGGGGGGCTCGTTGAGTCGCAGCAGCAACGCGACAGCAACCTCGGCGCCGGCTCTGAGTCCCCGACGGTGCGTGGTCGTGTGCCTGTGTGCGTGCGTGTGTGACGCTGTGCGCTTGAGGGGCTGGGCTCGTTTGGGCGGGGGCCGCAGCAGCAACGCGACAGCAGCCTTGGCGCCGGCGCCGACTCCCCGACGGTGTGTGGTCGTGTGCCTGTGTGCGTGCGTGTGTGGCGGTGTGCGCTCGAGTGGGGGCTGGGCTCGTTTGGGCGGGGGGCCGCAGCAGCAACGCGACAGCAGCCTCGGCGCCGGCTCCGAGCCCCGACGGTGCGCGTTGCGTGGCGCTCTCTTCCGTGTGCGTGGTTCTTTGCCTGTGTGCGTGCGTGTGTGTGTGTGCGACGGTGTGTGCGCCTATGCCCTATGTGCCCATGTGCCTTTGCGCGTATGCTCTGCACCACTGGGAGGCCTCCGTCTACCCCCCCCCCCCCTCCCATTGTCGAGACCCCTCTGACTCACCTCCTCCACCCTTGCCTCATCCTCTCCCATGTTTCCTTGCATTGCACCACACACACGCGGGGAGGCTTCCTCCCCTCCTCCCTCACGCCCCCTCCCCATGTCGTGATCCCCCTGGGTCACCCCCTAACCTGCTCCCTTCCATTGCCCCTCCCTCCCCCCACACGCACACACAGTGCGTCCGCGCCAGCGCCAGCTCTGGGTCAGGCGAGCCCGGGCGGCAGAGCGGGCGCCTCGGCGGCGGCAGCGCGACGCACTTTGGCGCACAGGGAGGGGACGAGTGGCACGCGACGCGCAACCTGTTTGACGCGATCGCAAACATGCAGGAGCGTTACGCGGAGGAGGCGGAAGAGGCGACGCGTGCGGACCTGCTGTTGCAGCCCCACCCCTAGTTGCGGCGGCGAGGCAGACCGGGCTGAGCAGTGTTTGTTTGCCGCGATCGCAAACACGCTGGAGGCAGACCTGCTGTTGCAACCCCACCACTAGCTAGGCTGACAAGACGGGGTGAGCAGCTGCTGCTGTTTTTACAAAATTTCCAACATGCGGGAGGTGGCGGCAGAAGTTGCCAGCAGTGGAAGAGGATTTGGCTGAATTCCATCAGACGCTCCACCTCCCAGCCCCTCACCGCTGGCGGACAGCAGAGTAGGAGATGACGTGACCAAGACTTGCTAGCACGGCCACACGGTACACGGTCTAGACGGACTGTAACGTCTAGACGGACTGTAACGTCGACTGGTTGCGACCGGTTGCGACCATGAAGATGAAAACGTAGACAGCAGCCCGAGGTCCAGCCTGCAACTCTCTCTTTCTCTCTTATCATGCCACGCCGTTGTAGGCCTGCTTGCGCGCCTGCCCTGCCCTGCTACTCTCTCCTGCTGTGTGCCTGCCGGCCCCTCTGCCTCCTACCCATGCATCATTCGGCGCAAACCATGCGACTCGCATTATTTCGGCTCTGCAGAGCATGTGTCTTAACACGCCATCAGAGGCGTTCTACAGGCTGTAAAGTCGTTTTTGGTGACAGCCCGAGGGAGGCCAGTAGGCTAAAGAGCAGCTGCCGGCGCTCATGTGAGCTGCATCGACCTGCCCGCGTGCCCGCCTGCCGTTGCCTGCGTGCCCGCCTGCCGTTGTCGCCATCAACACCAAAATGTCCGGTCATTGTCGCCGCCATCACCGCCGCCCGGTGGCGGCCGGCTTTGGCTTTGGCTTCACCTCCTCCTCCTTGACGGCGTGCAGCAGGATGGTGTTCTTCATCTGCACACACACACACACACACACACATGCGCACACGCAGGCAGACACGCACACGATCAGGATGCTGATAATGAAAACCAGAGTCTCTCGCAGGGACACCAACTGACCATAACTAGATACGCTGCAGCCCTTGAGCCAGTCTAATAGACACACACAAAACACTCTCACACACACACACATGCACACAGCCACAAACACACACGCCCCAACTGCAAACCTTCAATCCGCAACCCTAAACCCTACACTAGGAACACACACGTACCTGCGAGGGCGTGTACTCGCTGCGCCCCCCAGACCAGTCGTACACACACACACATGCACACACACACACACACACATGCACACAGACACAAACACACACGCCCTCATCCCAAACCCTCGATCTGCGACCCTAAACCCTAAAACTAAGCACACACACGTACCTGCGAGGGCGTGTACTCGCTGTACCCCTTGGACCAGTCGTACGAGACGGCATAACCGTAGATTGTGCCGTCGCGGTTGAAGTTGCCGCACGGGATGGGCGCGGGAGACGAGCCGTACGTGGACTTGTTCTGTGGGTGGGCAGTTGTGGGTGGGTGCAAGGTGAGGGAGAGAGAGGGAGGGAGAGAGCGAGAGACGGGGAGGGAGAGAGAGGGAGGGGGAGGGAGAGAGAGAGGGGGAGGGAGAGCGAGAGATAGAGGGGGAGGGAGAGAGAGAGGGGGAGAGAGAGAGAGAGGGAGAGAGAGAGAGGGAGTGGGAGGGAGTGGGAGGGAGAGGGAGGGAGGGAGCGAGAGGGTGAGGTGCGTGTGTGTGTGTGTGTGTGCATGGCGCGTGTGCGTCACTAGTTTATTATTCCAAGTTTTTTCGCAACGCACGCACGCTCAATGTCTAGCCAACACACAAGACTGCAGAATCGACCGCACGCAAGCACGCCAATCACATCTCACTGCTTTGCCGCTGCTTTGACGACGCGTCCCACACACACAGTGTGTGTGTGAGTGTGTGTGTGTGTGCGTCTGCCCACCTGAGCATTGAGCCGCAGCTTTGATGTCGCGTCCCACACACGCCGTGTGTGTGTGTGTGTGTGTGTCTGCCCACCTGAGCCTTGAGCGGCTGCTTTGACGACGCGTCCCACACACACACAGTGTGTGTATGCGTGTGTGTGTGCGCGCACGTTTGTGTGTGTGTGTGTGTGTGTGTGTCTGCCCACCTGAGCCTTGAGCCGCTGCTTTGACGACGCGTCCCAGAAGTTGTACGTGCCATCGGAGCCAGCTGTCGCAAACGTGCCAAACTGCAGTGAGTGTGAGTGAGTGTGTGTGTGTGTGCGTGTATGGTGTGTGTGTGCGTGTATACATGCGTGCAGAGGCCATCGGAGCCAGCTGTCGCAAACGTGCCAGACTGCGGTGAGAGTGTGTGTGGTGGCGTGCGCATATGTGTGTGTGTGTGTGAGTGTGCCAAACTGCGGTGAGAGTGAGTGTGTGTGGATGTGGTGGCGTGGTGGCGTGCGCATGTGTGTGAGTGTGTGTGCGTGTGCCAAACTGCGGGAGTAAGTGTGTGTGTGCGTGCGTGGTGGCATGTGCGTGTGTGTGTGTGTGTGTGTGTGCGTCCGTGCGTGCAGAGGCCATCGGAGCCAGCCGTCGCAAGCGTACCAAACTGCGGTGAGAGTGAGTGTGTGGTGCGCGTGCGCATGGTCGATTGTGCAGTCCGTCGGACGCCTTAAGTGGCAGTTACAGTTACATCGGCTTTCCAGCAAAGACAACCTCTAGTCCTAGTACCACCGCGTAGACCCAAGTCCAGTTCTGGCCCTAAAAATTACTTGCGAGGGGCGGTAGCCACCAGCCGGCTGCTTTGCTGGCCTGTCAGACTTACCGTCCGGGCGGTAAGCCTTCGCGTATAATTAGATTTTTTGCCCCCCCGCGAAGCTAAGTAACTAATGTAAATAGTTGAAAATCGCGATTTGGGGCGTCAAAACGACTAAAAACGACGAAAAACGACCCCCGCAATCGCATTAAACAACTATAGTTTCGACCCCCCCCGCGAAGGCAAACAATATGGACGGTAACCTTGCGCACCCTGAGGCGTGCAGATGACACCCCACGTGCTTGGTGTAGCAACTGAGTAGGCAAAAGGAACTAGTTGTATCAGTAGCACTATGACAGTACAAGTATACAGCATATACAAGTAAGGCGAGTAGTATGTGACACTTGGCCACTGGACACACCGTGATTGCGCCCGCCCGCCATTCGTGCACCGCCACGCGCAGCCTAGGTTAACCTCTCCGTTGTGACGGGCGCGGGCAGTGTGTGTGTGTGTGCGTGCGTGTGTGTGCATGCGTGTGTGTATGCGCGTGTGTGTGTATATGTGTGTGTATGTGTGTGCACGAGTGTGTGTGTGTGTGTGTGTATGCGCGCGTGTGCGCGCGTGTGTGTGTGTGTTTGTGTGTGTGCGCGCGTGTGTGTGTTTGTGTGTAGGTCGTCGCCGTCGTCGAAAGTGTAACACAACGCGAGCGCCTAGACCCCCAGTAAAAACACAAGACCCGAAAACGCATGCCGAAGCGCACGGGAGGTCCTACGTCGGTCCTGCGCACAGCCCTTGCCTTACAATTACATTCGGATTCAAATTCGACGGTCTCTGGGCTCTCCCAATCCACTCCCAGGGCTAACTCATCACAGCCAGCGAGTCCCCCCCCCCCCAAAGCGCAGTCCCCTGTTGTGACGAACCGCAAATGTTAAGTATTTCGGGGGGGGGGGGGGCAGTGACGGTGACACGTGTAACTGACACGTGTAACTACACCATCAACCCTTGATCCTCCCACACTCTCCCACACTTCCACACCCTCCCACCCTTCCCACACCCTCCCACCCTTCCACACCCTTCCACAGACTGTGCACCCTGCCATGGCCGTCCCGTGTGTGGAGGAGAGGGGTGGCGAGAGGGGCAACGCGTGCCCTTTCTACATCCTCCCACCCTTTCACACCCTCCCACCCTTCCACATCCTCGCACACTTCTACCCTCCCTCCCTCCCGCCCCGCGCCCTGGGTCTCTCCTGTTGCCCCACCGACGCAGACAGGGACACAGTGGTTCCGCTAAGGATCTTAGGGGAATCATGGCTCAACCCGGGCCTCGGAGCTCACTTGCTCAATCTCAACCCGCCGAGACGCAGGAAATTGTGAAATGCCAAATTTCACACTTTTCGGGTAGAGATTCACTCAATTGTAACCCGCAGCCCCAATCGGCCAAACTCAACCCAGTGTTCCAGGTTTGCGGGTTTGCGGGTTGGCTAACGGAAACGCTACAGAGTCGCTTGGGATATAAGAAACGCGATGGGGGCGAGCGGGGGGCGTGAGAGGGACTGATGGAGGAGCCAAAACACCCATCATAGGATCAGCTTTTGGGTGTGGATGACCCCCCCCCCTACTAAGCTCCCACACCCACCACCGGGTGGAACGACATTGAGTTGACGGCGTAGATGTCGGTGTTGTCGCGGTGGCACCTGCGTGCACGTGAATGTGCGCGTGTGTCGCACGTGCGTGTGTGTGTGTGTGTGTGTCGTCCATGTGTTACCTGCAATGCTTGCCCCCCCTCCCAACTTTTCTGCCACTCCCGGACACACCGCATGCAAAGCGATCCCCCCGCAAGCCGTATAGCGCCCGAGGCCGGATTTCCCTTTTCCCAGAAAACATCCCCACACACGGTGGGAGCGGGCGTGGAGGGATGCCCTGGAAAGCTCTCGCCAGGAGCAGCACAACGGCGTGCGTTGTGTGAACACCGGCTGTGTATCGCGGCTGGTATAAGCGGTCAAAGTTGCTCGAGCCGGGAAAACAACAATTACTAGAATCCCTCCCATGGGGCGCTGTGTATGCACACACGCACGCATCTCCCCACTTCAATGTGGAGCCGCCCCCCCCCCGCTCCAACTCCCAGTCCCAGACACACACGCACGCACGCAGCCACTCACTTAAACGTGAAGTTCTTCTCCTTTGCCACCACGTCGTCCACGTGCTGCACCGCGACGCGCCCCTCAATCGATCCCACCTGTGTGTGGGGGGGGGGAGGGGGATTGGGAGTGAGCGTACATTGTCCGTCGAGAGGAATGTGTGTGTGTGTGCATGTTGCGTGCGTGCGTGTGTGCGTGTGTGTGTGTGTGTGCCCTTGGCCACCACGTCGCCCACGTGCTGCGCAACGACGCGTCCCTCAATTGATCCCACCTTGTATGTGTGTGGGGGGGGTTGCATCGTGCGCTGGGAGGAGAGAGTGCGTGTGTGTGTGTGTGTGCGTGTGTGTGTGTGTGCGTGCGTGTGTTCTTGGCCACCACGTCGCCCACGTGCTGCGCCACCGTAACGCGCCTCTAAATTGATCCCATCTTGTGTGTGTGTGTGTGTGTGCGTGTGTGTGTGTGTGTGTGTGTGCGTGCGTGTGAGTGTGTGTGTGTGTTTGGCAACCACGTCGCTGGGAGGACTGTGTGTGCGTGCGTGTGAGTGTGTGTGTGTGTTTGGCCACCACGTCGCCCACGTGCTGCGCCACCGTAACGCTCCTCTAAATTGATCCCACCTTGTGTGTGTGTGTGTGTGTGTGTGTGTGCATGTGTTGGGGGGGGGGGGAGTGTGCATAGTGCGCTGGGAGGACTCTGTGTGCGTGCGTGTGAGTGTGTGTGTGTGTGTGTGTCCTTGGCCACCACGTCGCCCACGTGCTGCACCGCGACGCGCCCCTTGATTGATCCTACCTTGAGGGGGGTTGGGGGGTGCATTGTGGGTGGGGGGTGGGGGGCGCATCGTGCGCTGGGAGTGTGTGCGTGTGCGTGTGTGTGTATGTGTGTGTGTCCTTGGCCACCACATCGCCTACGTGCTCGCGACCCTCGATTGATCCCAACTTTGGGAAGTGCATGGTGAGTGTGTGTGTGTGCATCGTGCGCTGGGAGGAGTGTGTGTGTTCGTGTGAGTGTGTGTGAGTGTGTGTGTGTCCTTGGCCACCACGCCGCCCACGTGCTGCACCGCGACGCGCCCCTCGATTGATCCCACCTTGGGGAGGGAGGGGGGGGAGTGCATGGTGGGGGGGGGAGTGTGCATCGTGCGCTGGGAGGAGAGTGTGCGTGTGTGTGTGTGTGTGCGTGCGTCCTTGGCCACCACGTCGCCCACGTGCACCACCGTGACGCGCCTCTGAATTGATCACACCTTGTGTGTGTGTGTGTGTGTGTGCGTATGTTGGGGGGGGGGTGCGTGTGCATCTTGCGCTGGGAGGAGAGTGAGTGTGTGTGTGCATGTGAGTGTGTGTGTGCGTGCGTGTGTTCTTGGCCACCACGTCGCCCACGTGCTGCGCCACCGTAACGCGCCTCTAAATTGATCCCACCTTGTGTGTGTGTGTGTGTGCGTGTGTTGGGGGGGGGGAGTGTGCATAGTGCGCTGGGAGGACTGTGCGTGCGTGCGTGTGAGTGTGTGTGTGTGTGTGTGTGTGTGTGTGTGTCCTTGGCCACCACGTCGCCCACGTGCTGCACCGCGACGCGCCCCTCGATTGATCCCACCTTGGGGGGGGTGGGGGGTGCATTGTGGGTGGGGGTTGGGGGGTGCATCGTGCGCTGGGAGTGTGTGTGCGTGTGCGTGTGTGTGTATGTGTCCTTGGCCACCACATCGCCTACATGCTCGCGACCCTCGATTGATCCCACATTTGGGAAGTGCATGGTGAGTGTGTGTGTGTGCATCGTGCGCTGGGAGGAGTGTGTGTGTGCGTGTGAGTGTGTGTGAGTGTGTGTGTGTCCTTGGCCACCACGCCGCCCACGTGCTGCACTGCGACGCGCCCCTCGATTGATCCCACCTTGGGGAGAGAGGGGGGGAAGTGCATGGTGAGGGGGGGGGAGTGTGTATCGTGCGCTGGGAGGAGAGTGTGCGTGTGTGTGTGTGTGTGTGTGTGTGTGTGTGCGTGCGTCCTTGGCCACCACGTCGCCCACGTGCACCACCGGGACGCGCCTCTGAATTGATCACACCTTGTGTGTGTGTGTGTGTGTGCGTGCGTATGTTGGGGGGTGTGTGCGTGTGCATCGTGCGCTGGGAGGAGAGTGAGTGTGTGTGTGCATGTGAGTGTGTGTGTGCGTGCGTGTGTTCTTGGCCACCACGTCGCCCACGTGCTGCGCCACCGTAACGCGCCTCTAAATTGATCCCACCTTGTGTGTGTGTGTGTGTTGGGGAGGGGGTGAGTGTGCATAGTGCGCTGGGAGGACTGTGTGTGCGTGCGTGTGAGTGTGTGTGTGTGCGTGCGTGTGTTCTTGGCCACCACGTCGCCCGCGTGCTGCGCCACTGTAACGCGCCTCTAAATTGATCCCACCTTGTGTGTGTGTGCGTGTGTGTGCGTGTGTTAGGGGGGGGGAGTGTGCATAGTGCGCTGGGAGGACTGTGCGTGCGTGCGTGTGAGTGTGTGTGTGTGTGTCCTTGGCCACCACGTCGCCCACGTGCTGCACCGCGACGCGCCCCTCGATTGATCCCACCTCGGGGTGGGGGGTGGGGGGTGCATCGTGCGCTGGGAGTGTGTGTGTGTGTGTGTGCGTGTGTGTGTGTGTGTCCTTGGCCACCACATCGCCTACGTGCTCGCGACCCTCGATTGATCCCACATTTGGGAAGTGCATGGTGAGTGTGTGTGTGTGCATCGTGCGCTGGGAGGAGTGTGTGTGTGTGCGTGTGAGTGTGTGTGAGTGTGTGTGTGTCCTTGGCCACCACGCCGCCCACGTGCTGCACCGCGACGCGCCCCTCGATTGATCCCACCTTGGGGAGAGAGGGGGGGAAGTGCATGGTGAGGGGGGGGAGTGTGCATCGTGCGCTGGGAGGAGAGTGTGCGTGTGTGTGTGTGTGTATGCGTCCTTGGCCACCACGTCGCCCACGTGCACCACCGTGACGCGCCTCTGAATTGATCACACCTTGTGTGTGTGTGTGTGTGTGTGTGCGTATGTTGGGGTGTGTGTGTGCGTGTGCATCGTGCGCTGGGAGGAGAGTGAGTGTGTGTGTGTGCATGTGAGTGTGTGTGCGCGTGTGCGTGTCCTTGGCCACCACGTCGTCCACGTGCTGCACCGCGAAGCGCCCCTCGATCGACCCCACCGGGGACAGGGGTTCGGCGGGAGGGGGGGGCAGGGGAGGGGGCGGGGAGGGGGAGTGGGAGGGGTTAGAAGGTGAAATGGGCTGGAGTTGTGTCTGGAAGCGGGCTGCCATGAGAAGAACCGCCGGCATTTCCTAGGAAACGCCGGCATCTCCTCCCCCCCCCACACACACACGCAGCACGGATCCCTTTATTCGACGTCACTGCATGCCTGGGTTCATGGCACACAATAGTCAGCCTGGCTAAGCAAACCCCCAAGCCCTTAACCCTACACCCTCTTCAGGTTCAAACCTTGAACCCTTTAACGCCAACCCCAACCAACTGATTGACCCCACCAGGTAGCCGGACTTGTCGGGGAAGACCGAGATGCAGCGCGTCTGCCACTTGAGGGGTGACGGCAGCGTTTTGTACGGCGCCTGTGTGTGTGTGTGTGTGCCACGTGACGGGCGGCGGGAGCGTTTTGTACTGCGCCTGTGTGTGTGTGTGTGCGTGTGTGTGTGTCTGCCACGTGAGGGGTGACGGGAGCGTCTTGTACGGTGCCTGTGTGCGCGTGTGTGTGCGTGTGTGCGTGTGTGCGTCTGCCACGTGAGGGGCGACGGGAGATTTTTGTACGGCGCCTGTGTGTGCGCCTGTGCGTGTGTGTGCGTGTGTGCCTGTGTGTGTGTGCATGCGCGTCTGCCATTTGAGGGGCGACAGGAGCGTTTTGTACGACGCCTGTGTGTGTGCGTGTGCGCGCGCGCGTGTGTGTGTGTGTGTGTGTGTGTGTGTTTGTGTGTGTCTGCCACTTGAGGGGCGACGGGAGCGTTTTGTACGGCGCCTGTGTGTGAGATACAAACACGAGTGTGAGACACATGCGTGCGTGCGTGTGTGTGTGTGTGTGTGTGTGTGTGTGTGTGCGTGTGTGCCACTCGAGGGGCAAGGGCAGTCGTCTTGAACGGCGCCTGCACACGACGACACAAAGATGCAGCGAGGCCTTGTCGGGGCGAGCCGCGCGCCGCCTTGACCCGTCCACACACACACACTGCCTGCGCCCGGCAGCCATGATGCACACAGCTCACAGTTTTCATTGTGGTCTGTCTGCATGTTCTGTGTGCATTTTCCAGGCAGCAGGCTGATATCATGAATCCGTACGCTCAACAACAGCCCTGCGGTGAAGCTGGACCTTTGTCAAACCGATCTCATGCTGGCTGCTAAGAACGGCTCTGTGGACGCTATGCTGTGCGGGGCGTTGCTACCGCCATCACGGGCGAAGCTCAATATGATGCACACAGCTCAAAGCGGTGGTACCGCCCTCAAGGGCGCAGCTGAGTATGGCTGTGTTGAGACTGTGCTGCTGCTGCTGTTGTCTCTGTCTCCATCCCCTCTCAAAATAGGCTGTGTACAAAAGAGGCTGTGTACAACCTGTTTTGCTAATCAAGAGACTTTCTCTACCCCCGGGGGGTAGATAACTAGATCCATAACGTCAACACGGATAGAAACCGAACTGTCTCACAACGTTCTGAACTCAGATCACGTACCGCGCTGCTGCTGGACCACCACACTGTGCTGCTGCTGCTGCTGCTGCTGGACCATCCATCTGCCCAGCCGCCTGCCCCCGCCGGCTTGCCCCCGCCCGCATGCAATGCACCTGCCTGCCCGCCCGCCTGCACCCGTTCGCCTGGCCCCGCCCGCCTGCACCCGCCCGCCTGCCTGCGCCCGTCCGCATGCAATGCAATCGCCCGCCTGCGCCCGCCTGCCCTTCCGCCTGCACTTACCTGCGGCTGCGTCAGGTTGTATATGTGCAGGTTGCGGTCCGCTGTCGCGACGACGGCGAGTGGGAACTGCACGTCCATCGCGTAGATGCGCTCTGGCAGCCTGGGTGGGGGTTGGTGGGCGAGGTGAGGTGAGTGAGGTGAGGTGAGGTGAGGTGGGAGACTGTGTGAGGTGAGGTGGGTGAGATGAGATGAGGTGATTGAGATAGGCCAGTGGGTGAGGTGGGAGACTGTGAGGTGAAATGAGGTGGGTGAGGTGAGGCGAGTCAGGAAGGGGTGGTTGGGGTGGGCAAGTGGTGTGTGTGTGTGTGTGTGTGTCTGTGTGATTGAGTGGGTGGCTGGGTGGGCGCGTGGCTGGTGGGCGTTGGGCGAGGAGACGAGCGGGGGCACGAGACCAGAGCCTGGCTTGGCTGCACACTCACGTCTGCGTCGACGCGGGCGTGGGCGACCGGCAGTCCCAGAAGCGCAGCGTCTTGTCCCACCCGCCCGTCATGAGCAGGTTCATCGCTGGGATGAAGTGCACGTTCTTGACGGGCGCGTCGTGCTGCGCGACCTGCTGGCTCTGCCCAGTCGCCAGGCTCCACAGCCGCACGGTCTTGTCGCAGCCGCCTGCACGACGCATATGGGACGCCGGGCAGGCGCGTGGAATCGGCGCACCGCGTGCGGCAGGCGAGCTGCCGCTGCCGAGATCTGTGTGCATGGGCGTGCCATGCGTGCCCATGCGCCCATGCAGTTGTCGCTTGCGCGCACGCACCTGTGAACACCTGGCTGCCGTCCTGGTTCCACGTCGAGCACAGCACTGGCTGCGTGTGGTCCTTCAGCTGCGCCTTGGGGATGGCCTGGCCCTGGGGAGTGATGTCCCACAAGTACACGCTGGCGTCCCACGACGTCGCCACCAGGAAGTTGGCCGCAGGCTGCATGCGGGGACACCAGGCACGTCATACAAGTGCTGCGCATGCCCATGCTGCATCCGCATGCCCGTTTGGGGCCAGATCGGCCGCCATGCAAAACTCACGCTCCAACACATGCTCGAAATTCCGTCCATCTCCGGCGGCGTCTGCACCTCCACGTCTGCGAAATTATTCATCGCATGCAAGTTACCGGGTGCAGGGTCGGGAGATCAGAACGCGCAGGGTCGCACGCAAAAAACGAACCATTGTTCGCATTGATGTTGGACTTGGGCGCCACCGCCGCTCCAAATGCGCCGGCGCCAAACATCGGGCTGGACTGGGGGCCTGGTCAGGCCAGGTGGGGGCTTGTAGTGGCGTGTAGAGCGCAGATTCGAGTTCGCCCAGAAAGCTTGGAAAGGGTTTGGTGTGAGCAGCAACTCTGTCGTCTGGCTTCCAATCCACTTGAGGCTGGCAGCAAGTTCACGACGACACCGAACCTGCCTCGCATGCCCCAAGGGGGTGCAGGCGTGTTCCCTTTGTGCAACAGTAGTAACCGCATCGAATACTGACAGCCATGGACGAGATCACGTCGCGCCTAGCTAGGAGCAGTATCGGCAGGGACTCAGTGCGGAGGGTGAGTGAGCGGAGGGGCAGTGTCGCGGGGGTCGGTTACACACGCTGGCCACGCCATCCAGCTCCAGCAGGCCGCGGAACCACGCACACAGCGTCCCTCTACACATGCACATCGTGTGCCGTAGGCGATGGAGCAGCATGGCGGCGCACTGGACCCTGAGTACGACGCCATGTTTGCGCGTCAAGAGAGAGTCGGGTCTGGGCTTGCGCCAGGCCAGTACGACCCGCTGGCGGCAGAGGCGGGAGGTGAGAGGGGGGGGGGGGATGGTTGGTTGCAGCATGCCAGCATGGGGGCGGGCTCGAGGGGTGCCCAGCAGGGTTTGTGTGAGTGCATGGGGCGCATGCGCGTGGGTGTGTGTCATGGAGCACTGGCATGTGTGCGCGCGTGTGTGTGTGCGTGTGTGTGCATGTGCGTGCACAGCGACTGACATGCCACTCCTATGAGCTCCATGAAAAGGAGTGTTGCCAACCCCTGATGCCAAGACCACACGTCCACGCCACGCAATGCGTGTGCGCACACACGCTCATGACGACTCACCGACTCGCTCGTGCACACACATTCCCTGCTGGCGGCGCAGGCGTGGCGTACCCCGGCATGCCCGACCGCATGCCGCAGCCTGCGCCTGCGCGCGTGCCACCCCAGCAGGGTGCCTACGCACCGGCTACCTATGCCCCGGGGTCGCCCATGCCGCCGTCGCCCGAGCCGATGCCGGTGCCGGTGCCCGCAGTGGCGCGCGCACCCGCGCACGCAGCGCCACCGTTACCGAGCCACCAGCAGCCCGCGGCACGCCGCGCCGAATCCCCAGGCTCCGGCCCCTCCACGCAGCGCACGACCACCGGCCTCCCCGCCCACGGCGGCCGCGCGTCATCGCCCCCCCACGGCTTCAGCACTTCGTCCTCCCCAGGGCGCGGCGGCGGCGGCTGCCGCTCCGCCTCGCCCCCGTCTGGCCAGAGCAGCGGCGGCGGCGCGCGCGGCGGCGCGGGGTGGCGCAACCCCGACGCGTGCGAGAGTGGCCGCTCGGGCTCGCCCCCCTCTGGGCGGTCCACGGGCGGCACCGGCACCAGCGGCAGCTATGGGAACTACGGTGGGTGGGGTGGGTAGATGGGCAGGGTGGGTGGGTGGGTGGGTAGATGGGTAGATGGGTAGGGTAGATGTGTGGGTAGATGTGTGGGTTGATGGGTAGATGGGTGAGTAGATGGGTAGATGGATGGGTGGGTGGATGGGTGCATGGGTCAGTTGGTCACACCTCTCAGAGTCTGGGTGGTCAACTCGTGGCACAAGTAGAGCCGGTGGTGGCGGTGCGGGCGGGCGCTCTGGCGGTGTGGCAGCTACGGGTGCATCAGTGAGCGGGTGGTGGGTGGGTGGGTCCTGGGGTAAAGTAGGTACTTCAGAACCCATCAAAGTAGGTACTTAAGAACCCCTCACAACCCCCAATGTACATATGGCCCTGGTGCAGGTGGCGCCACCCCCCGCGGCGGCGCGCGCACCCTGCCCGGCCACTCCGACTACTCCAACGCGGGGTACCGCAGCACGGGGCGCGCCATGTCGCCTGGCGGGGGCGGCGGCCGCAGCAGTAGCCTGTCCCCCCGGTCTAGGGGGGGCCGCTCCCCCGGCTCCCCCTCGCTCTCCCCCCGCAGCGGAGGCTCCGTCTCGCTGGCAGACGTGCAGCGCATGAGCGCAGCGGCGCGACGGGGCCCGCCGACACCGCCACCGCAGCCCGGCGGCGGCGGCGCGCGCGGCGGCGTGCGCGGGGCCCCACCGCACCGCGCGTACGAGCAGCCCGGCAGCCGCGCGGTGAAGGCGGCGTTGAAGCGCGAGGCGGCGGCGTGGGAGCAGCGGTCCGACCGCGCGCCGCCGCAGCAGCAGCAGCAGCGCAGCACCGGCGGCGGCGGCACCGGCGGCGGCGGCAGCACCGGGCCCCTTGCAGCGCGCATCTCCGGGCCACGCACGCAGGCGCGGCAGCCGGGGGCGCGTGCCCCGCGCGCGCGGTCGCCGCAGCCCTTGCCGGCCGTGTTCGACCGCCTGTCTGCTGGGCGCCCGTCGACCGGGCGCGCCTTCAGCGGGAGCGCCGCGCGCGGCGCGGCAGCCGCGGCGGGCGCAGCAAGGTGGGTGGCGGTGATGGGCTTACGATCCACTTGTGGCGGGCACAACGGTAGCGAGAGCTCCATCCAGCAACGGGGTGACCCAGCAAACCACTCTAACTGAAGCTGAACCCTAGCAAAAAAACCTTCACACACACACACGCACGCACACACGCACACACGCACACACACACACACACACACACACACATGTCTTCCGATCGCAGCCACCCTGAACCCTAACAGCTACCCAACCTCTGTCTCTGTCTCCCTGTCTCTGTCTCCTTTCTCTCCCTCTGTCTCTCTGTCTCTCTGCCTGTCTGTCTCACCCCAAAATGAACCCCTCAACCTCCGCCCCGATCACAGCCGCAGCCACCCTGAACCCTAAAAACTACCCAACCTCTGCCTCTATCTCTCTGCCTCTCTGTGTCTGTCTCTCTCTGTCTCTCTGCCCCTCTGCCCCTCTGCCTCTCTCCCTCTCTGTCTCTCTGTCCCTCTGTCTCCCCATCTCTCTGCCTGTCTGTCTCTGTCTACCCTCAAAAACCTCACAGCGAATCCCTCATTGCAATTGACTGCAGCCGCGGCGGCGCCACCGCCGCGGGCGGCCGCTCCTCCGCCGGTGAACGCACCGCGAGCCTCCCGCACCAGCAGCCGGGCGGCCAGGGGTCAACGCAGCGGCGCGAGCACCCGCCCGCATGGGCACGCCCAGGTAAGGGTGTATCGTAGTACTGCTTTGCCTTGCCGATTTATTAAGTCTTTGGCTGGCTAGGGAAACCCACCGATCCATTAGGTCCCCCGCCTGACCAACGCTCCCAATGGCTAGTCTAGCCCCAAGCAGAGGCCCCTGAGGGACGTGCCTGGCAAGCTGCATGCAGGAAAGGACTTGGGCCTTACGTGACCATTACAGTAGTACCGTACGCGCGGTAAGCCTTTGCGGGGGGGTACAAAAAAGAATGTTAAATCATCCGTTCTATGCATTAGTTGGTTTAATCATCCGTTCTATGCATTAGTAACTCCGTCTCTATACATCATCTATCATGTGATACAAATCAACTGCATCGACTTGCCGATCTCAGCTGTGGACGCATCATTTGGACCCCTTCCGCGACATGTGCCAGGCGATGGAGGCGACGTCGGCGCGCAGCAGGGCGGTGGCCGCTGATGCTGTAACTCACCCAGAATAGACTGTTATCGACTTGCCAAGCTCAACTGCTGACGTACCACTGACATGCCCCAGGTGGGGGAGGCGATGACGGTGCGCAGCAGGGCGCTAATGCTGCTATAACTCACCCAACATAAGACTGCAATCGACTTGCTGAGTTCAACTGCTCACGTACCACTGACATGCCCCAGGTGGGGGAGGCGACAACGTAGCGCAGCAGGGCGCTGGCACTGACGGCTACTCCACGGACGACGCTGCGGCGCTGCTCAACAACCGACCGCTGACTGCACTGCAGCAGGGCCGGCAGCAGCAGCAGGGCCAGCAGCAGCAGGCGCGGCGCTCGGGTGGGTGTGCGTTGCATGGTCCACTGCATTCACACACACAGCAGGGCCGGCAGCAGCAGCACAGCACGGCCAGCAGCAAGCACAGGTGCGGCGCTCGGGTTGGTGTACGATGCATTGGTGCCATGGTACCATGCACGATCCACTGCGTTCACACACACATCAGGGCCGGCTGCAGCAGCAGTAGGCAAACATACACCTCCTTTAGATTACAATGCAGCAGGGCCAGCAGCAGATGCAGGGCCAGCAGCAGGCACAGGTGCGGCGCTCGGGTGGGTGTGCGATGCATGATCCACTGCATGCACACACACAGCAGGGCCGGCAGCAGGCACTCGGGTGGGTGTATGATGCATGGCACCGATGCGCAATCCTCTGCATTCACAAGCACAGCAGCAGCAGCAGCAGGGTCAGCAGGGCCAGCAGCAGCAGGCACGGCGCTCGGGTGGGTGTGCGATGCGTGATCCACTGCATGCACATACACAGCAGGGCCGGCAGCAGCAGCAGGGCCAGCAGCAGGCGCTCGGTTGGGTGTACGATGCATGGCACCGATGCAGGACCCACTGCATTCACACACACACCAGGGCCGGCAGCAGCAGCAGCAGGCACACACACGCCTCCTAAAAATTACAATGCAGCCGGGTCAGCAGCAGATGCAGGGCCAGCAGCAGTCACAGGCGCGGGGCTCCGGTGGGTGTGCGATGCATGGCACCGATGCGCAATCCTCTGCATTCACAAACACAGCAGCAGCAGCAGCAGGACAAGCAGGGTCAGCAGCAGGAACAGGCGCTGGGGTGGGTGAACGATGCATGCCACTGATGCACGATCCACTGCATTCACACACACACACGGGCCGGCAGCAGCAGCAGTTTCTGTCTCAGCTATCTTCATAGTGTTCAGATTGTCCTTACAGTCACGCGTGACCACGGAGGTCACGGCTCGGGCAGAATCTGGCCTCCACCGGCCGCAGACAGTGACCATGCCAAAACCGGCTTGTGATATCACTGCCCACAACCAATATCAAGCGGCCGGACCCTGTTCTAGCTAGCACTCCAAAATTCTACACCTGAGAAGGGTGGGTGGGTGGTACAGCTCAGAGGGAAAACCTCCGAGCCACAAAAGGATTGAGAATTGGAGCGGTGCTAGCGACTCAAGCTGACGGAATGGAAGCTTAGGTGCCAAGCACCGTTCTTAGTTCTGTACTTCTCCTTCACACTTATAAATCTCAGCAACAGCAGAAACTTGCATTTTCTATCCATCCACGTATCCATCTGTGATTTAATAGAGAACCCCATAGGCAAACAAACACCCCCTTTAGACTGCGATGCGGCAGAGCCAGGGCAGGCACGCAGCAGGCGCAGCAGGTGCAGCAGGCGCAGCAGGCACAGCAGGCGCAGCAGGCGCACGGCCAGCAGCCCAATGCATGGCCCTCTGCACACATAGCTGCACCAGCAGGTGCACACACACACACTCACACACATCTGCTGTTGGGACGCCGCCACGAGGCCACACCCACCCATCCACACCCATCCACACACACACACACCCATCCACATCCACACACACACACCCATCCACACACACCTAATGACACACACACACACACCAATCCACACGCACCCATCCACGCACACCTAAAGACACACACACACACACACATCCACACACCCATCCACACACCCATCCACATCTACACACACACACCCATCCGCACACACACACGCATGCCTCCTGTGTGTAGTGTCGCCGCCCGGCAGTGGCCGCTCACCCAGAGGTAGCGGCTGGAGCTCCGGCGGCTTTGTATCTGCGTCGGCCGGGCGCAAGAAGCAGCCAAGCGACTACTCAGAGGTGTGGGCTGGCTTGCGCATGCCGGGACTTCCAGGTAGCTACCAGTTAGCCAGACAGCTTCCAGGTAGCTCCTGTGGCTGGGGCCTTGGCGGCTTTGTGTCTGCGTCGGCAGGGCGCAAAAAGCAGCCGAGCGACTACTCAGAGGTGCGGGCTGTGTGGGCGTGCGCACGCGTGCCGGGACTACCAGTTAACCAGCCAGCTACTAGGTAGCTCTTGTGGCTGGGGCCTCGCAGCTTGGTGCCTGCGTCGGCCGGGCGCAAAAAGCAGACGAGCGACTACTCAGAGGCGTGTGGGCGTGCCTGCACGTCAGTGCTGCCGTAAGCCAACCCGCAACCCGCAAACCGTGGAAGCGCATTTCCGGGTCAAGATCGCCCGATTTTGAGCTGGCGCTGCTGTTTGCGTTTGCGTGCACATACACACACGCTCCACCCAACCACAAACTCGCCTGCAACATCACTGCAACACCCCCCTGCAGCAACACCAATGCAACACCCTCTGCAGCAACATCCATGCAACCGCTCCCCCGCAACACCCCGCAAAACTCCCCTGCAACACTCCTGCAACAGGAGTACTACGCGCGCTGAAGCAGTACCAACCAGGCCGCCGCAGCATCCCTGCAACACCGCCCGCAACACCCTGCAACTCCCCTGCACCTTCCCAGCAACACCGCCTGCAACACCAATGCAACACCACCTGCAACACCCCTGCAACAGGAGTACTACGCGCGCTACCGCCTCAAGCAGCACCACCCGGAGTCGCCTCAGCACGTGTACTCGCAGCCGCGCAGTGCGGGCCCCATGACATCCGTGCGCACGCAGGTGCGTGCGTGTGGGTGTCAGTGTGCATAAGTGTGGATGTGTGTGTTCCCAGCCCCCCACAGCGCTGACTGGTGCACTCTGATGCGTGCTCTGATGCAACCCGCATGCAAACCCACGAGGCAGCTGTTGAGCCTCGGCCTCACTCTTCTCCCCCGTGCGCTGGTGGCTATGGATACAGGGTTTTAGGGTTAAGGGTTTAAAAACAAGGCCACTACTTGTGTGCTCTGTCACAAGCCATACTCTGATGTTCAAGCCTCTTAGGATGCCCCAGTTAAAGAAAGGGTGTGGAATCAAGAACGAAGAGCGCGTTCCTGATATTCACAACCACTCATGCCCCTCCCGAGAGCTTCAAAAACGTTGAGAGCTGCTGTATGCGCGCGCGCAGGCGTTTGCCTTCGACGAGGCCCACCCTGCACTTGCGGGCCAGCACTACCTCCGCACGCTGGAGCAGAACCGTGCGCTGGAGGAGGAGGCCTGGAAGGTTGGGCTTGGAAGATGTTATTTTATTTGTGTTTGCCCCCTCCCCGTATAGCCACACACGTGCGCGTGCACACACACACACACACACTTGCCTGCCCCCCCCCCCAGACGCAGGCGCGCACGCCCTCCCCCTCCCCTCGTCGCACCGCGTCTGCATCGCCGCTACGCGGACGAGCGGGGTCGCCGCCTTCCGCGAGCACAGCAGCGCTGCAGCAGCGTGTGTCACAGCTTTCGAAGTCGAGGTGGGTTGGCACACACACACACACACTAAAACTTCAAGTGGTATCAAAATCGTCGAGGGCTCCCGCCCCGACGCCGCCAATGGCGGACCAACTGGGCTGACAGGGTGCTGCTGCAGCGTGAGCGACTCTGGGTTTTGGAAAATCGGCTATGTCGCCGATTTGCCCTGATCCAGAGCGCTAGTGGCTGTTTGAGACACGGCGTCATAAGGCAGGCAACTGCGAGGCATGCGGGGACGGAGGGCAGGCTGCTGGCAGAAGTCGGCGCCGCCATCGTCGGTACCCCCATGCAGCCACGGGCACCGGCACCGGGCAGAGGCTGCAGCTACGCTACAGCCAGGGCACCGGCTATGGGCATCGGCTATTGATTGACATCGGCTAAGGCTTCGGCTACGGCCAGGGACACCCTGCATCTGCACTCACATCGCATCGGCTGCACGTCCGCCCTCTGGGCATCTGCATCTGCATCGGCCTCGGCTACGGCCACGGCTACTGACATCGGCTGCGGCGACGGCTTCGGCCTACGGACTGCAGCTACGGCACGAATCGCGGGGCACTTCAGTGACCTGCATGGAGGGTCTCCATGCAGGGCGAATCTTACTTGCATGAGAAACATGACGACGGAGGTGCACTGGCAGCAAGCGCCCTCGCAGCGCAAGCGCCATGCATGGAGGCTGGCGGCATGTCGGGCGTGCGCCACATGATGAACGGAGGAGGAGGAGGGTGGCCAGGCTGGCTGCCCGAACTGAGACGCATGGCGCGACCAGATGTACTAGAGCTAGTGGGATGGACACAGTCAATGTGTATCCACTGAGTGGACTAGTGCGGGTGATCGTTTCTGCCTGCCTCAGGGATTGAGTGCGCAAGCACAAGTCTAATACGCCATTAAAGGCGTCCAACAAGACTGTAAAATCGACCATATGTGTGTGTGCATGCATATGCCTGCCATCTGCTAGCACAGCAGCGCTGCAGTAGCGCGTGTCACAGCTTTCGAAGTCGAGGTGATTAGGCACACACACACACACACATATTTACGTGTGTGTGCGTGCATGTGCATGCCATCTGCTAGCACAGCAGCGCTGCAGCAGCGTGTGTTACAGCTTTCGAAGTCGAGGTGGGTGGGCGCGCACACACACACACATACACACACACACACACACGCATAGATACAAACACACATCTGCCTGCACAGCAGCGCTGCAGCAGCGAGTGTCAGAGCTGGCAAAGGCCCCCCGAAACTGTCATCTCATCCATGCATGCACACACACACACACACACACGCACTCACACACACACACACACGCACACACACACACACACACACACACACACAGGGACGCCGGCACCCGTCGCCTGTCCCAGCCCCAGGCCGAGTCCCAAATCCAGGAGCAGCGCACAGCAACCAACCTCAACCTCACAACTGTCCTCTCACCCATCCACACGCACACGCACACACAGCCAACCAACCAACCAAGCATTACATGAGGCCATCCGCATGCACCGGAAACGCCTGTACAACTAACAGCAATACACCTCGGCAATTGTTACGAAGTCTGACCTGTGCACTGGGATGCCTTTCAAATAGCGGGTGACACACACACACACACAGGGACGCCGGCACCCGACGCCTGTCCCAGCTCCAGGCCGAGTCTCAAATCCTGCAGCAGCGCACGTCGGACGTGCAGCACAGAGCACTGGACGCGATTGCAGCCAGCCAGAATGCGACTGGGGGGTCACCCGGAAGGGGCGCGTCTCCAGGGAGGGCGGTGGGGACAGGTGAGGCTTGAGGGTGGGTGGGGGCTTGGGGGCAGGCAGACAGACAGGCAGGCCGGCAGACAGACAGACAGACAGACAGACAGACAGACAGACAGATGGACGGAGATGGACAGACAGACAGACAGACAGACAGATTTCAGCCAGCCAGACGGATCGCAGCCAGCCAGACTGCCAGACTGCAACTGGGGGGTTGCCCGGAAGGGGCGCGTCTGCAGGGAGGGCGGTGAGGCCAGGTGAGGCTTGAGGATGGGTGGGGGATCTCAGGCAGACAGACAGTCGGGCATGCAGCGCAGGGCGCTGGACGTGATTGCGGCAAGCCAGAATGCGACGGGGAGGGGGTTCGCACGGAAGGGGCGCGTCTCCAGGGGGGGCGGTGGGGCCAGGTGAGGCTTGAGGGTGGGTGGGGGCTCGCAGGCAGACAGACAGTCGGGCATGCAGCGCAGGGTGCTGGATGCGATTGCAGCCAGCCAGACTGCGACGGGGGGTTGCCCGGAAGGGGCGCGTCTCCGGGGGGAGGGCGGTGGGGCCAAGTGAGGCTTGAGGGTGGGTGGGGGCTTGGAGGCAGGCAGACAGACAAACAGACAGCAGACAGACAGACAGATAGACAGACAGCGGACAGACAGACAGCAGACAAACAGATAGACAGATAGACAGACAGATTTCAGCTAGCTTAATGGAGCGCAGCCAGCCAGACTGCCGGACTGCAACTGGGGGGTCGCCCGGAAGGGGCGCATCTCCAGGGGGGGCGGGGGGGACAGGTGAGGCTTGAGGGTAGGTGGGGGCTCGGAGGCAGACGGACAGACAGACAGACAGACAGACAGACAGACAGACAGACAGACAGACTGCAACTGGGGGGTAACCCGGAAGGGGCGCATCTCCAGGGGCGGCGGTGGGGCCTGGTGAGGCTTGAGGGTGGGTGGGAGCTTGCAGGCAGATAGACAGTCAGGCATGCAGCGCAGGGCGCTGGACGTGATTGCGGCAAGCCAGAATGCGACGGGGGGGGGTGTCGCCCGGAAGGGGCGCGTCTCCAGGGGGGGCGGTGGGGCCAGGTGAGGCTTGAGAGTGGGTGGGGGCTCGGAGGCAGGCAGGCAGGCAGGCAGCGCAGGGCACTGGACGCGATCGCAGCCAGCCAGACGGCAACGGGGGGGTCGCCCGGAATGGGCGCGACTGCAGGAGGGTCGGTGGGGCCAGGTGAGGCTTGAGGGTGGGTGGGGGCTCGCAGGCAGATAGACAGTCGGGCATGCAGCGCAGGGTGCTGGACGCGATCGCAGCCAGCCAGACTGCGACAGGGGGTCTCCCGGGAGGGGCGCGTCTGCAGGGGGGGCGGTGGGGCCAGGTGGGTGTGAGGCTTGGGGGGGGGCTGGGGAATTGGGGACACAGGAAAGCCTGATTGCTGCCTAGTGGAGCCCCCCCACCCCCCTGCCGACCCACTCACCACCATCAACTCCCCACTCAACCCACCCTCCCCCCCCACCCTCACCCCCACCCACCCACCGTCGCCCCCGCACCCCACCCCCACTCCCAACACACACACACACACACACAAACACACACACGCAAATACAGCAGCACGCGCACCTGGGCGATCTCCTTTCCGAGGCACCGGACTGCACCCCCCCACCCTCCCGCCCATCCCTCTCACCCCTTTAACACACACGCACCCTCATCCCACTCAACCTACACACTACCACCACCACACACACTCACCATCAACCCCCCACTCAACCCCCCCCCCACACACACACACAGCAGCACGCGCACGCGGGCGGTCTCCTGGCCGAGGCACCCGAGTGCCCCCTCCCCCCACCCCCACCCCAGCACTACCCCACGCACCCCCGACACACACTCACCCCCACCACACTCAACCCCCACACCACCACCACCACACACTCACCACCAACCTTCCACCCACCACCCCCCACCACCCCCCACACACACAGAAGCACGCATGCGCGGCCGGTCGCCTGGCCGCGGAGTGCACGTGTCATCAAGTGCAAGCGCATACGCAGGTGTGTGTTTGTGTGTGTGTATGCGTGTGTGTGTGTGTGTTTTTGCACATCGGGTGCCTCTGCTCGCACGTGGCCTGGTATCTTGCTACCCCTATCCGTGTGCCTGTGTGTGTATGTGTGTGTGTCTTGCCGTCGAAGGCACACCACTTTGAAAGCATCATACTCCCCGTGTGTGTGTCACACAGTGTGTGTGTGTGTGTGTGCATATGCCACACCTGCTACACACCCACACGAGTGCCCCCACACACACACACCACCCAACCCACACGCACCTCCTAGCATGCCAACATGCTACCACTTCGGGAGCATCATACTTTCTCTGTGTGTGTGTGTGTGTGTGTGTCACACCTGCTGCACACCCACATGAGTGCCCCCCCCCAACCCACACAACCCTCCAAGCGTGCCAAAACGGGCTCACCACCGACGCATCCCTGTGTGTTTGTGCATACGCAGGCACTGCATTTGGCGCTCCCCCTCCGCTGCAGCAGCCGCACCAGCGCCAGCGCTGGGGCCCGCCCAGCGTGGACCTCACATCGCCTTGGCAGCAGGTCAGCTCATTTTGTGGCTCAAATCCCCCTTTGGGTGTGCAGGGTTGAAGGGTTTACGCCCTTTAACCCGCTGATGCGGGTTAAAGGGTTCATCGGGTCCCGCCCGGTGTGGAACCCACATCGCCTCGGCAGCAGATCAGCTCAGCTTGTGGCTCAACTCTCCCCTTTGGTTTGCAGGGTTTAAGGGTTTACGCTGATGACTGAGGGTTTAAGGGTTTAGGTCCCGCCTGGTGTGGAACCCACATCGCCTTGGCAGCAGGTCAGCTGAGGTTGCAGGTTTGGGGCTTTTCCCTGGCTCTTTCTAAAGGGCGTAAGGTTTTACGCTGACGCTTGAGGGTAAATTCTATAAGGGGGGAATTATATCATCTTGGGATGCAGGAGCTCCTCAGGGCCCGCACGACATGGACTTCACTTTGCCGTAGCAGTCAGTGGTATCCTAAAAAGGGCACCAAGAATGTCGTGTTTGCCCCCGCAACATTGGAAGGAATGAGCCAAATCGCCCCCGCAGTTTCCGCTCAATGTTTTGGGTTTGCTCCCGCAGTGGGGGTCAGTCACACATGCTGACTGTAAAATCCATCATCAATGACATCACTGGTAGCAGAAACACCGGCCTTTCAGCAGAGGCTTCCTACTTCTAGCCCAGGTCAGCTGAGCGCCATGTCTCAGGGTTTGGATTACGGTTTGAGGTTTCAACCTGAGGTCAAGGTTTGAGGCTGTGCCATTTGCAAAACACCTCAGGTTGCATCTAGGGTTAAGTGGGTGCCCATGCTGACGTGCGCGCGTGCCGTGCGCGATGCTGCATTTGCATGAACACACTGACGCAGGCACACACACACACACACACACACCTGGTATGTGTGTGCCAGTCACGCCCTGTATCGCAAGAGGCTCTTTGTCGAGAAGAACGCCATCAATGAGTATATGCCGCCGTTCCGTGCCTCACGTTATGCATGGTGCCATGCTGACGTGCGCGCATGCCGCGTCCGCAGGTCATCCCGGTTGAGGAGCCGATTTACTGAGGTTCAAGGCTAGAGCCAGGGACAGGGTAGAGATACCCTGTCTAAAAAAATCCAATACCCAGCTAGGGATAGTTGGGCGCCCAAGCCGACCTCATGCTTGATTGTAAATTTGATTGTAAAACTCTCTCATTTCATCTCATGCGCGGGCACGCAACCCTTGACCGCCTGTGCATGGCACCCTTTTAGAGCCCCAGAAATGCCCCTAGGTGAAATGCCCCTAGGGGATATGCCCCTAGGGGAAATGCTTAGGGGGAAATGCTCCTATGTAGGTGTGTACACCCTGCGTGCATCACACCGGTTAGAGGCCCTTAAACCCCACCAGAAATTCCATGTGCATAACACCCTTTTGTGACCCTTAAGTGACCCTTTAGTGACCCTCGAGTTCTAATCCCTAAACACACAAACAAATGCCGTGTCGGC
>VFSX01000138.1:248268-268268 GCA_016618255.1 Chlamydomonas sp. UWO 241
GCTGCCGCATGTTGTCCGCTGGATTGAGCTCATTGCTCCGAGGGTCGGCAGCGGCAGCGGCGGAAACCAGCCAACTTCACTGACCTCTTGCGCGCGTGTCCCGTGCTGTCCACCCCATCGTAGCAGGGCGCTTCTCCAAGGAGCGCCCATTCAGCTTTGTCACGCAAAGAGCAGGCGCGCGCGCCCCTCTTCTCAGTCATTATACTCGATCATCACTACCATCAGAATCGATCACCGATCCCCATCATCGCAGGGCGCTAATCCACGGAGTGCACATGCAGATTTGTTGCAAAGGAGCAGGCAAGCGCACCCCTCTTTTGCCTCTCATCGTATATGATCGTCATCACAATGATAATCAATCGCGATCATTATCGTTGCAGGGCGCCCACTCCAAGGAGCGCCCATTCAGCTTTGTCGCCAAGGAGAGGGCGCGCGCACCTTTCTTGTGCCTCTATCATATACCGTCTATATCACTTGCCTTCGCGGGGGGGGGCCGAAATTATAATTGTTTTATCCAATCGCGGGCCTGAAATGAATTTTTTATTCAGCCGCGGGGCCTTTGAACATTTATTTCGCTGGACTGCGCATGGTCACATCACCTGTCCTGGTCCTTCTGATGCTTGAATGCTCCTGAAAAAATTCCAGCGTGTTACAACAGCTCTTACAGCCCCAATGGCACCTCTCTAGGTCAACATTGTAAATAGGCACAGGTGTGTGGGGGTGGAGGGCTGTATAAAACACGCGGCGCGCGCGCGCTGTGAGACTAGTGACAGTCAGCAGGCTACTCAGTGGCAGTGCCAGTGCTCCAGAGCACTACTCAGTGTCAGAGGCAGAGCTGTGTTCAGGAGTTTGGGCTCTCATATGTGTGTGTGTGGGGGGGGGAAGATGTTGCAGATGTTGCACGGGCGCGTGGCACATTCTGCATGAGGATGGCATGCGTGCATGCCACAGGCTGCACTAGTAGCAGGGCTCGTGGCAAGGACGACGTGTTGTGGCTGGAATGAACGCTTTGCGTAAGTTTTGAAGCCGATCGGAACTGAGCCGAGCCGATTGGAGCCGATCGGCTCCACTGCCGAATGATCGAACCCCCTACTGCGGGGGGGTCCGACGAGTTATTTTCGGCTATCGCGCACATCTTTGCGGGGGGGGTCACAACGATAGTTATACGCAAAGGCTAACCGCACGTACGGTATAATCGATCATCTTCACAATAATAATCAATCGCGATCATCGCAGGGTTGCACGGTACGTACGTATTTCGGGTTTGGAGCGTACGTACGTCCGTATATTTTGGAAATACGTACGTACGCTGGCTGTACGCGAGCGAAAATCGGCCTTGTACGCAGCACTATACGCCTTTTACTTGAAACAGAAAAACGGTCATAACTCGCGCCCCTGTGCTTGGATCTGAACCATTCCACTTGCATTGGAAAGCCTGTTGAAAGGGCTTTCCATATAATTGCTGATATGCAGCAGTGCGCTCCAGTGCAGCTGCCGCTTTTGTTTGTGGCGCGGTGCGAGGGGTGCGCTCGTGGTGTGCTGCAGCACCCCCCAGGCACCCCCCTACTGCAGTTCACTGCTGTATACTGAGGTCATGCCGATAGCCCGTGTTACAAGCTTTCCAATGCAAGTCGAATGTTTTAAATCCAGGCAGAGGGCAGGGAGTAACGTCCGTTGTTGTGTGCATCGTTGCGAGCGCGCGCGCGTGGTGCTGCAGCAGGCCCACCCCCCTACTGCAGTGCACTGCTGCATACAAGTAGTGATCTGGATAGCCCATATTACCAGCTTTCCAACGAAAGTGAAATGGTTCAGATCCAAGCACAGGAGCGCGAGTTATGACCGATTTTGCGTTTCAAGTAAAAGGCGTCTAGTGCTGCATACAGGGCGTACGTATATACGCTCCCGCACGTACGTACGTACGTACGCAAAATATGTACGTACGCGTACTAACGTACCGTGCAACCCTGGATCATCGCCGTCGCAGGGCGCCCACTCCAAGGAGCGCCCATGCAGCATTGTCGCCAAGAGGAAGGCACCCGCCACGACAGCCAGAGCCGTTCCCCTGCCTCCATCAGCACCAGTAATATCAGCTTCCCAGCAAGGACATCTTCTAGTCCTAGTTCTACCAGTGCATTCAATGATTGTAACCATCGTCACCCCCGCAGGGCGCCTACTCCAAGGAGCGCCCATTCAGCTTTGTCGCCAAGGAGCAGGAGCGGCTGTTGCAGCGAGAGGAGATGATCAAGTCGGCGCGCGACCCCAACCGCTTCCAGGTAGGTGATGTATTACACAAACTGGGACGTCAGGGCCTGCCTCGCGCCTACTATCTAGACCGTCAAACCATGTCCTTGCGTCAAGAGGGCCCACACAGTGATCCCGCTGCAAGCCATATGCCGCTTGGGGCCGGATTCCCATTTCCCACCATCTCACACTTGGTGGGAGAGGGCGCAGAGGGATGCGTTGGAAAGCTCTTACCAAGAGCAGCACAACGGGATGTGTTGCGTGAATATCCGCTATGTACTGTTCCTGGTATGGACGGTCAAAGTTGCTGGAGCCGGGAAATAAATAATTGTTTAATCCTTCCCAGGAGACACTTGGGGGGCACTTGGCCCATATATATATGCCAACCAACTGCCGACCAACTGCTCCACACAACACAAGTTCCGTTCCGCGCGCAACATGCCCGGCGCTGTGCAGTGGATCCCCACCTGGCACACACAAGCACACGCACAAACACACGCACAAACATGCCGACCAAGGTCGAATACGCTGCCTGTAGGTGCGTCACACACGACTGTAAAATCCATCATCACACGCACATGCGCACACACCAACTGATCCATGCGACACAGGTCCCGTTCTGCACGCGCGACGTGCCCGGCTGTGCAGTGGTTCCCCACCTGGCACACACACACACAACACGCCGAGCAAGGTCGAATACGCTGTCTGCAGGTGCGTCACAGACGGCTGAAAAATCCATCCTCGTGATCATCACGCACACACGCACACACACCAACTGCTCAACGCAACGCAGGTCCCGTTCCGCGCGCGCGACGTGCCCAGCGCTGTGCATGGGGAGCGGCTGAAGCTGATGCAGTACGAAATGGAGCAGCGATGCGCAGAGACAAAGCACCGCATCGAGGCGAGTAGGGCCCATCAGGCGACGGTCTTGCTGCTCTGATATGCTTGCTTGCTTACTCTGTCCCTGCCTGCCTATGCTTGCTTGCTCAGACCCTACCTGCCCTGCTCTATTGTGTGCGTGCCTGCCCTTATAATGTGCACCTGCAGTCTGCACACAAAATGGCACGGAAATGATGGTTGGATTACCTGGTCTGATTCACTCTGATCTCACCAGCCCTGCCCTATCGTATGCACGCCTGCACCAGCTTTCTGCACGCGAAAGCGTACGTGGTCGGATGTGATCTGATATAACCTGCCCCTGTGCTCCTGTGCATGTCTGCAGTAGTCTGCACGCGAGACCGCGTGACGGCGCGCCGTCAAGACTGATTAACTGGTCTGCTCTGCTGCTCTGACCTGTCGTATTTTTCTGGTCTGCTTTGCTCTGATCCAACCTGCCCCCCAGGGGCAACCCGCGTGTGTACCGAGACTGGCGCGGTGCGGCGGTCGTGCGCTGACCTTGTGCCTGCTCTGGTCTCATCTGCCCGCACCCGTGTGTACCTGCAGTCTGCACGCGAGACTGCGCGGCGGCGCGTGGCCGAGACGGATGCTGTGCGGCGGTCACGTGCTGACCAGGCGTACCGCGACCGGCTGCAGCAGGACAAGCTGAGGGCGGTACGTGCGTGGGCAAGTGTCCGCAACAGCCTGCAACTGCGTGCAACTGCCATCAGAGCCAGCAGCAGCTAGCAACAGACTGCAACAGCCTGCAACAACCTGCAACAGACTGCAACAGACTGCGACTGCCAGCAGAGACAGCAACAGCCTGCAACAGTCCGCAACAGCCTAGGGGGTCTAGGTCGCCTAGGGGGTCTAGGTCGCCACCCTCACACACATACCGTAGTGACACGCTCATTTGGGGGTACGGCCATTTGGGGGTGGGAAAACGGCCGTTCTATGCCCACCAAAGACACGGGTTTGGGGGTAGACGCTGGCATGCAGCGCCCTCTGACGCATTTGGGGGCAGTTTCAAACACCCACACTGCCCATCCGCCCTCTTCCCCCCGTCGCATGCTGCATCGAAGCAGTGTTCTGGATAGCCCTTGTTATTAGCTTTCCAATGCATTTCGAATCGTCGAAATCCATGCAGTTTCGAGTGAGTAACAGCATATACGCCTTTTACTTGCGACACGGGTTTGGGGGTAGCCCCGAGCGTCAGTGCCACCCTCGACACGGGCTTGGGGGTAGCCTACCCCCAATCGTACCCCCAAATGAGCGTGTCGCTACGGTACACAGACTCACACACACACATGCATGTGCAGATCGACCCTGTGTGGAACCACACGCACATCCACACACACACGCACATCCACACACACACACACACGCAAACGTACACACACATGTGCAGATCGACCCAGTGTGGAACCAGCAGTACGACACAAAGCCTGTCGGCACCGTGCCAGACTTTGACCGCCTGCACCGCGACTTTGACCTACAGGTGTGTGTGTGCGCGCGCGCGTGTGTGTGTGTGCGTGTGTGTGTGTGTGTGTCAGCAAGAGGCCAACCGTAATTGGCACGTGGGATGGAATGTGTGTTTGTGTGCCAGGCTTCGACCGCCTGCACCGCGACTTTGACATACAGGTGTGTGTGTGTGTGTGTGTGTGCGCGCGCGTGTGTGTGTGTGTGCGTGCGTGTGTGTCAACAAGAGGCCAATCTTTATTGGCAGATGGAATGGCAAGTGTGTTTGTGTGCCAGGCTTCGACCGCATGCACCGCGACTTTGACCTACAGGTGTTGTCGATTTTACAGTCCGTCGGACGCTTTTGGTGGTGTATTAGACCCATGTGCGCATGTGTGTGTGTGTGTGTGTGTCACAAATTCCATTCCAGATCGTTACATAGATGACGTCGATTTTTGTTCCAGGCGTCTGTTTGATAACGCCTGTCAATAACGGGGGACCTCTTGTCGCCAGGCACACACACACTAACACTAACAAGCTACACCACAATGTCACAATGTCCATCTCCCACTCCCTCGCTCCCTTCCTCAATTGCAGCGCACAAGCGCCAGGGCAACCAGCCGCCGCAACCTCACAGTGCCGCACGAGTTCCGCCTCAACGGTTCAACGCCGCATGAAATGGCCGCACGCGAAGCCAAGGTGAATGCGCGCATGTCTGGCTGTGCTGTGCCTAAAAACAGTCTCACATACTCGTATGTTGTGGGTGATTGTGCTGTGGCGTGGTGTGATGTGCCGCACGAGTTCCGCCTCAACGGTTCGACGCCGCACGAAATGGCCGCGTGCGACGCCAAGGTGAGGTTGCAGGTAACACTTTATGCCAAGGTTGACAGCACGTATATGAACGCGTGTCCTCGGGGCGTGGCATGTTTAGGGAGTTGCTGTAATGGCCTCTCGTGCTTGCGCTGTTGTGCTGCGCCTTGGCACACTCAGCAACCACACAACATCCTGGTCATCAAGCTGAACCTGCGCTTGCGCTGTGCTGCACTCGTCTCATCCAACCCCTCTGGTTGACACCTGATAATGATGATGGATGGACGTTACCCCACCACAGCCCCCTGTAGTGCTACCCCGGGGTTACACTCTACACCCACAGTGTAATGGCTTTGTTACAAGGCTCTACAATCTGCGCAAATTGTAGAGCCTTGTAACAAAGCCATTACACTGTGGGTGTAGAGTGTAACCCCGGGGGTAACACTATAGGGGGCTGTGGTAGGGGTTACAGCCAGGGACACTCGGCACGTAGAGCCCAGGGACCTTACTTAGATGGCTGGCTACTGAGATGACTGGCTAATTGTTCCTGGTTCCTGAGATGACTGGCTACTGGTGGTACCTAGCTGACCCACCCACCCAGCTGACCCGGTGCTGGGCCGTGCTGCTCACCTCCCACCCCGTTCTCACCCACACCCACACACCTCCAAAGGCCTCCCCCCCCCACACACACACATGCACACACGCGCACACACACACACTCACCATCACAGGCCATCGAGCGCCGCCAGCGCATCATCCTCGACATGCAGCTCGACTCGGAGCTTCTGCCCGAGTCGCGGTGGCCGTACCGCATGCCGCGCGGTAAGCTTCTATTGTCACGTCATGATTGGTTTCATACAGGCTGTAAAATCCATCATCAGAGTCGCGCTGATGTCTCGTGTACCATCTACGCACTGACGCATGTACAACCTATGTAGGACTGTATGCTGCATGGTACAGTGTCCTAGTACGGTGTGATGTACTAGCACGGCGTATGCATGGGATGATTGGTGGGGGCGGGGGGGCACGTTCCACAGAGCACACGCACGCTCAAAAGTTTATTCATCTGCAGGCCGCGTGCGCCACGAGGTGCCCCCGCCCACGTCGCTGCCGGGCGGCCAGCCTGACGTGTTTGCCGGGGACACACATACACACACACACACACACGCACACACACACACACACACACACACGCACACACATCCTGTTCCCGCTGCTGGCGGCCGTGTGCTGGCACACACACACACGCACACACACACATGCATGCAAGCCGCGTGCGCCGCGAGGTGCCCCCGCCCGCGTCGCTGCCGGGCGGCCAGCCCGGCGTGTTTGCCAGAGGCACACACACACACATGAGCACACGCTCTCAAACACACACACACATATGCGCACGCACACACACACACACACGCATGCAGGCCGCGTGCGCCCCGAGGTGCCCCCGCTTGCGTCGCTGCCTGGCGGCCAACCAGACGTGTTTGCCGGAGACACGCGTGCGAGCATGCTGCGCAAGGCGCACACGCGGCAAGCGCGGCGCAGGGGGGAGTTCGACCTGCGCGATGTGAGGTGCGGCATTCAAAACGGCAGCTTTCAAAATCCAAATTGTTTCAAACAAATGTGGAGTTTGTGTGTGGGGGGGGGTGCGCAGGCGCAAGGGGGGGAGGGGGTCGACCAGCGCCCTGCGGAGAGGTGCGGCATTCAAAACGACAACTTTCGAAATTCAAATAATCCGGCCGGGCGAGCGTGCTGCGTAAGGGTCTTACGGGCATCGGAGTGGTTTTGGTGCCCCAAACCCTACAAGGCGCGCAAGGCGCACACGCGGCAGGCGTGGTGCAGGGGGGAGCTTGACCTGCGTGCGGAGAGGTGGGTGTTTTTGTTGAAGGGCCGGCGTTCATGCTGTGGCGTGATGACGTGAAGGTGAAGGCGCACAAAACCACCGCGCACCCCACCCATCTCGCCCCATGCCCTCGTGTGCCATCCCCTCGCCCCACCACCACCCGTGATGCAGGGAGGCCAAGACACTGCACACCACACAGAAGAAGAAAGCGCACACTCAGGCGCACACTCGTCAGTAATGATCTGTCACCTCCCCCGCCCCCCACCCACCCCACACACTTACATCACCTCTCCTGGAAATCATGGAGGCCAAGGCACTGCAGACCGAGAAGAAGAAAGCGCACACTCATCAGTTATTCTGTCACATCCCCTCCCCACACACACACATCACACACACACACACACGCCCCCCTCTCACCTCTCCTAGAAATCAGATATGCCAAGACGCTGCAGACCAAGAAGAAGCTGCTGCACACACACACCCTCCCCCCCCCACCCTCCCCCCCGCCCACACACCCCAAAAAACGCAACCCTTCTTCCCAGGTACCCTAAAACAAACAAACATGCCTAGCACGAAAACAGACGAAAATAACTCGGGGAAAACTGAGCCTCTCCCACCCAAACCTCAACCCTGCAACCCACCACCACCACGGAGAATGAGGCGGATGAGGCAGAGAAGAAAAACAGTGCATGCCTAAACCCTAAAACCGCAAACCACAAAAAAAACTACAACCCACCACCTTCAGGGAGAAGAAGGCGGATGCGGCAGAGAAGAAGAAAGCGCACGCGCGCGCGGCTGAGTGGACCAACCTGCAAATAAACATTGCGCGCAAGCAGGTGTGTGTTTGTGGGGGGTGCGTCGTGCGCATGCATGTGTGTGTCTGTGTGTGCATGTGTGTGTGTGTGCATGTGTGTGTGTGCGTGCAATTGTGTGTGTATGTGTGTGTGTGTTAGCATGTGTGCACGCACGCGTGTGTGTGTTGTTTGTGTGTGTGTGCGTGTGTGTACTGCCCCACAGCGCAAGGACGTGTGCTGGCAGGACCCACGCACACTGCACCACTTCATTTGTCCTCCACGGCGTGCATGCAAACTCCGACTGTGTGTGTGTGTGTGTGTGTGTGTGTGTGTGTGTGTGTGTGTTGGTCGATTGAACAGTCTGATGGACGCCTCTGATGCACACACACACACACACACACACACATACACACATGCACACACACACACACACACGCGCGCAAGCAGGGTGGGGGTGGCAGCACAGGCATGGACATCTCCCTGCTCTCCGCCAACGCACACACACACACACACACACATGCAAGCAGGGCGGGGGCGGCAGCACAGGCATGGACATCTCCCTGCTCTCCGCCAACGCACACACTCACACACACACACACACACACGCAAGCAGGACGGGGGCGGCAGCACAGGGATGGACCTCTCCCTTCTGTCTGCCAACGGCGCTGGCACGTCCAGCGGTGGGGGCGGCTTGGGAGGCGGCGGCCGCGCTGGCGCCAAGGCTGGCGTGGCTCCGGCACAGTACATTGAAGCACGGCACCAGCAGGTGTGTGTATGCGGTTTTTTTTCTGGTTTAGCCGTTCCACCAAGGCTCACTGAGCCGGAGTAGGTCAAGGCGAAGATATGAGGGGCAACATGGCACCAGGTTTTGACCTCTCTGTCAATTGGTCTCTCGCCCGACAGAGAGACCAATTCCTGCTCATCTGCGATCTAAAGATATACGATAACCTGTCCGGTCAACAGAAACCTGAACAATGCTGCCTTCTATTTCTGCAGGCCGAGTGCCAGGCGCAGGCGATGCACTTGGAGGATACACTTCAGCCTGTAAAGCAGCCCCCCCCCCCCCTGCTGACATGTGATGTTTGCTCGTCATGCAGGCCGAGCGCCAGGCGCAGGCAATGGTGGAGGACGCGCTGCTGAGGCAGGGCCTCGACGCCAACAAGTACATCGAGGGATGACGGGAATCAAGCGCTGGAGAGGAAGACGCTGCAGCGGCGGGTCTGGCTATTGCAGGCGGAGCGTAAGGCGCAGGCAATGGTGGAGGATGTGCTGCTGAGGCAGGGCCTCGACGCCAACAAGTACATCGAGGGATGACAGGAATCGAGGCCTGGAGAGGAGGAGGCTGCAGCGGCGGTTCTGCCTGTTGCCGGCCGGCTTCTGAGGCGAGGCTCCTAAGCCAACAAGTTTAGCTGTCGAGGGCCGAAGAGGAACAGGCTCATTGGCTGCTGCGGCAAGGCTGGCGTGTCGTTGCGGACCTCGAGAGTGCCCTGCCTTGTTGGCGTCTCTGTGGTGGGAGGACTGACTGACTTACGGGGGGACTGTTTGACTGCGACTGCGGTCACTCATTGTATTTGGGGCGGCGGGGGGGGGGGGGAGGGCGACTGGGGGGGTTGCTTACGGACCAGCGCCGCGCCCAGACAGCTAGCTTGGCGCTGTGGTTGCAAGGTCTGTCTCTCTTTGCTGCTTGCCGACGCCGTTTGTGCTGTAACAGCCAGGAGCGTCCAACTCCCTCTCTCTTTGCCTCCACTCCTCCGGCGTGTTACAGGCTGCTGTCTTCTTGCTACGTCATTTTGCTTGCCGGTTGAGTTTAGTGTGGTTTGATGAGAACGTGATTTGATTTGATCGTTGCAACCCATTACTTTCGGCAGCTCAGAACAGCAACCCCATAGTGCGCGTGCGCACGCCAGGGCAACACACAAATGCTGGCTGCCCTTCATGATAACGACAATACTTATAAGACGAGGGCATTGCACGCATGCACAGCTTGGGGCTGCCGATGTGTGTGCGTGTGCACACAGGGCGCACACAACCTGTGTGCAGCCCAGCCAGAGACGCACACGTGGCCACCTGGCCGAGAACACCCCCCACCCAACGCGAACCC
Organism: Chlamydomonas sp. UWO 241; assembly: GCA_016618255.1. Taxonomy (NCBI): domain Eukaryota; kingdom Viridiplantae; phylum Chlorophyta; class Chlorophyceae; order Chlamydomonadales; family Chlamydomonadaceae; genus Chlamydomonas; species Chlamydomonas priscui. The sequence goes on from VFSX01000138.1 coordinate 258,386, forward strand.
TGTTCGTAAACTCTCACACCTCCTCTAAAACTGTGTCGTCACAGTCCGCGCCGCCGCGCCCGCCACCGCCGCCGCTGCCGGCCCCTGCCTGCCGCGCGTCGCGCTGGCCATCCTTGCCGCCGCCTGCGTCGCCCGGGGCAGCCTCCTTGTGTCAGACCCTGCTGCCTGCACCACTGCCTGCACCACCAGGCTCCTTGCCTTGCCCGACGCTCGCCAGCGTGTTGGCGGCCGATGCCATGAGCTAACCGTCTGGCGCTCCGCCTGCGTGGCCCAGGGCAGCCTTGCCTCAGACCTTGCTGCCCAGCACCACCAGGCTCCTCGCCCTGCTCCTTGCTTGCCAGCGTGTTGGCGGCAGACGCCATGCGCTAACCGTCTAGCGCTCTGCCCCCTCAGGTCTGGCGATCTGTCCTTTTTCAGACTCGCATGCACGGTGCACCAGCAGGCTCCTCGCCGTGCCTCTCGCTTGCAAGCGTGTTGGCAGCTGACGCCGTGGGCTAACCATCTGGCGCTCTGCTCGCTCAGGTCCGGCGCTCTGTTCTTTCTCAGACCCGCCTGTCCGGGGCGCCACCAGGCTCCTCGCCGTGCCCCGCGCTCGCCAGCGCGCCGGCCGCTGATGCCGCCGCGGGCTTGCCGGGCGAGGGCCGGCCAGACGCGTTGAGCGTCGCCGCGTCGGTTGAGATGCTCACGTTGCCGCTGCTGCTGCCGGCACCCGCCTGCCGCGCGTCGCGCTGGCCATCAATGCCGTCGCCCAGGGCAGCCTCCTTGCCGGACACCGCGTAAGCGGCGGCCGCGGCGTCGCGCGCCGCGGCGCACTCCCGCGCGATGGTGAGGACGATGTCGGCGATCACGAGGCAGCCCATCACGACCTGCGGGTTTGAGACGGGTCGTCGAGGCGTGCGACAGGATCGGGAGCTTGCCGGCGATGCAGGCGGCTTTAGCAGGGGGGGGGGGAGTTTTTTGGGGGTGGGTGGGAGGGCAGAGGGTGGGAGGGCAGTTCAGGGAGGGAGGGTCGCTCCCCCCCGATGGTGAGAATGATGTCGGCGATCACGAGGCAGCCCATCACGACCTGTGTTGCAGGGGGTGGTGGGATTGGCGAGGTTTGAGTTTTTTTTGGGGGGGGAAGGGCAGGTGGGAGAGGGGCGGGGGAGGGGGGGGGGGGCGCTCCCGCGCGATGGTGAGAATGATGTCGGCGATCACGAGGCAGCCCACCACGATCTGCATTGCAAGGGGGTGGCGGGATTGGTGGTGGTGGTGGTGGAGTTTTTTTGGGGGGGGGGGGGGAGGGGGGGGGAGGGGGGTTCAGGGGGGCTGCTCCCTCGCGATGGTGAGAGTGACGTCGGTGATCATGAGGTGCAAATCACGATCTGTTTTGCAGGGGGTGGCTGGATGGGGGGGGGGAGGTGGAAAGGGGCAACGCCATCGCCGCGCCGCCATCATCACGGTCCAGACGCCGTAGGAATGGTTGTACGTCTGCAGGCCGTGCGCGATATAGATGCTGAGGTAGATTGCCACAACGCCCGCCCCCCTCGTCTCCTTCATAAAAACAAAAAAATGTAGGACAACTATGCCCAAGCACTGCCCAAGTGCGCACCGCCATCGCCATGATCCACACGCTGTCGGAATATGTGTACGTCTGCGAGCCGTGTGCGCGATGTAGATGTCCCCCGATGCACTCTTTCCCTTCATAAAAAAAGAGAGGAAAAGTATGCCCACGCACTGCCCAAGCAATGCCCACGCACGCACCGCCATCGCCACGATCCACACGCCGTAGGAGTAGTTGTACGTCTGCGAGCCGTGGGCGATGTAGATGCCAAACAAGATTGACACAACGCCCCCCCCCTCCCCCCCCCTTCGTCTCCTTCATAACACTAACAAAAAATGTAGGAGAACTATGCCCAAGCGCTGCCCAAGCACGTACCGCCATCGCCACGATCCACACGCCGTAGGGATAGTTGAACGTCTGCGAGCCGTGCGCGATGTAGACGCTGAGGTAGATTGTGGTCCCCCCCCCCCCACGCCTTCTCCTTCACAAATAACTAAAATATAGAAAAAGGTGCCCACGCACGCACCGCAATCGCCACGATCCACACGCCTTACGATCCACACCACACGGATAAGTCGTACGTCGGCGAGCCGTGCCGATAGATGCCGATAGATGCCGAGGTAGATTGCCCCCCCCCCCCTATGAATAGCAAGAAAACAATGCCCAAGCTATGCCCAAGCTATGCCCATTCTATGCCGATGCTATGCCCAAGCTATGCCCAAGCGCGAACCGCCATCGCCACAATCGGCTTTGAGCAAGAGCAGTTGTACGTCTGTGAGCCGTGCGCAATGCAGATGTCAAAGTAGATTGCCACAACGCCCGTCCCCTTCTCCTTCATTAAACCAAAAAAATGTAGGAAAACTATGCCCAAGCACTGCCCACGCACGCACCGCCATCGCCACGATCCACACGCTGTACGAGTAGTCGTACGTCTGCGAGCCGTGCGCGATATAGATGCCGAGGTAGATTGTGGTCCATGCTGCGATGATCGAGAAACGGCCGAGGTTGTGGTGAACTACGTTCCACTTTGGGCGCAGCTTTGCGTTGTCAGGGGCGGGGCGGACAAAGCCGACGATGACCTGTGGAGGGGTGTGTGGGTGTGTGGGTGTGTGCGTGCGCATGTGTGTGTGTGTGTGTGTGTGTGTGAGGGGGGGGGCAGTCTGTGTCAAGACGTGGCCGAGGTTGTGGTGCAAGAGGTTTCACTTTGGGCGCAGCTTTGCGTTGTCAGGGGCGGGGCGGATAAAGCCGACAATGACCTATGGAGAGGTGGGTGGGTGGGCCGGTGCGTGTATGCATGTGTGTGTGTGTGTGTTTGTATGCGTGTGTGTATGCGTGTGTGTGTGCGTATGTGTGTGTGTTGGGGGGGCAGTGTGCTGTGTCAACGGTGGGTGGGTTGTGGCGGAGGAGGTTCCACTTTGGGCGCAGCTTTGCATTGTCGGGGGCGGGGCGGACAAAGCCGACGATGACCTGTGTGTGTGTGTGCGTGTGCGTGTGTGTTTGTGTGTATGTGCGTGAGTGCGTGCGTGCGTATGTGTGTGTGTGTGTGGTGTCAATTTTTACAGTCTTGTTGGACGCCTTTAATGGCGTATTAGACTTGTGCTTGGGCTCGATTAACGGAGGCGCGTTCTCGTCGCCGAGCCCTGGACACAGCAATGCGGCGCTGCTGGTGACGAGGATCTCCGTGCCGCTGACGAGCGGGGTAAAATACGACTGGCCCGGCTCCTGCTAGACTGCCCCTCAGTGGAACACTTCAGGAGCGGCTTGCCCGGCGCTGCCATGGCTTGGCGAGTAGCCGCGGCGCTGCCGCTGCCCGTGCTGGGAGACGGCCCTTATCTTCCCCCCATGCAGGACGCCATGCGGCACCGATCTCGACGAGTTGATCGACGAGCGGAGGAGCTGGCGCCCGTCAATGCATGCTGGACATTGGTCAAGATGGCTGCCCGTGGAGGCGGGCTACCATCACGGCTTCAGCGGCGGCGACCGCCGAGGCAACACAGAGTAAATCCGCTTCACCAATTGCAGCGTTCGTCACCACGCTCATCCTCGGGGTCGCTCGTCTGCCGGTGACTGGCGTTGGAAGGTCTTCAGGCAGCCTCCATGACAACTCTGTCGCCCATGCACCCCTGGAGGGTGGGACCTGGCCATGCATGAGGCATGGGGCGCCGGCTGAGCCCCATGCAAACGAGAGCTGGACAGCCATGCACTGCCAGGCGGGGACCGTTCCGGTCAGCGCCAGTCGGCTCTGCCGGCTTGACTGGCCACAAGGCCACTACTGTGAACCTGATGAAGGTCCTCTCCTATATGCTCCTTGCCAGACATGTCTCTCAGAGACCGCTGTCTGGGGTAGTCTAGCCAGCGGGAGCGGTAGTCTATCGGCCGGGAGCTGGCGGTACGCTAGTACTGAAGTGTGCTGGAGTATCGGCGGGTGTCTCTAGTAGAAGAGTAGCCTGCTAAGCTGGAAACCCCGTGTTACTGTTACTGTTACTGTAGACTTGTGCTTGCGCACTCAATCCCTGAGGCAGGCAGATACTATCACCCGCACTAGCCCACTGAGTGGATACACATTGACGGTGTCCATCCCACAAGCTCTAGTACATCTGGTCGCGCCATGTGTCTCAGTTGTGTGTGTGTGTGTGTGTGTGTGTTTGGGGGGGCAGTGTGTGTCAGCGATGGGTGGGTTGTGGTGGAGGAGGTTCCACTTTGGGCGCCAGTTTGCGTTGTCGGGGGCGGGGCGGACAAAGCCGACGATCACCTATGGAGGGGTGGGTGGGTGGGCGTGCATGGTGTGTGTGTGTGTGTGTGTGCGCGCGTGTGTGTGTGTGTGTGTGTGTGTGCACGCGTGTGTGTGTGTGTGTGTGTGTGTGTGCGCACGCACGCACTCACACACACACACTTGCACACACTTGCACACACACACACGCCTCGCACATACGCGCACCTGCATGCATGCGAGGCCCATCACCACGGTGCCGAGCACTTGATGCGCCTTTTCGGTGCTGCCGCCGACAAGGGCCAGCCCCCACAATCCGGGTACTCCAGCACGCAATGGCCCACACTACAGACCCCTTATGTTTTTCAAGAAACCCATAATAATAACCGACGCACACACGCATGCCTCGCACACGCGCGCACCTGCACGCATGCGAGGCCCATCACCACGGTGCCAAGCAATTGGTGCGCCTTTCCGGTGCTGCCGCCGACCGGGGCCAGCCCCCCACCGGGGAGGTACTCCCACGCGATGGCAAAACCGGTGATGAAGAGCGCCATGCCAATGAGCTGTGCAAACATGTGCACCCAGAGCCAGATCTGCGAGCGTGTGTGCGTGTGCGTGTGTGTTTGTGCGTGTGTGCGTGTGTGTGTGTGGGGGGGGGGGCACCCAGACACCCAGAGCCAGATCTGCGTGTGTGGTGTGTGTGTGTGTGGTGGTGAGCACCCAGAGCCAGATCTGCGGTTGGTGGTGGTTTGGTGGTTTGAGTCAGTGAGGTGGGGTCAGGGCTGGGGGGGATGCGTGGTGTTAACTGCCCCTTGAACGCGATCGCCAGGGGTATAACTGGACTCTGGGTCTAGGTGGCGTCATTTGGCAGGCAACCGCCAACAATCGACAACCAACGACCAGCGACCAACGACCACTCACCCACCCACCACCCACCCACCACACCACCCACCACCCCCCAACCTCCAACCACCAACCACCAACCACCAACCAAGAACCAAGAACCACCAACCAACCTGCTTTCCGGCAAACATGAACTTGGCGGCGGGCAGCCAGCGGTGGTGCCCTTCGGCAGCCAGCCAACAACCAACAAATAATCAACCAACCAACAGCCGACCTGCTTGCCAGCGACCATGAGCTTGGCAGCCATCGGTGGTGCCATTCGGCAGCCAACAACCAACAACCAACCAACAACTAACCAACCAACCTGCTTGCCAGCAACCATGACCTCGGCGGCGGGCAGCTATCGGTGGTGCCGTTCGGCAGCCAATCACCAACCACCACCAACCACCACCCACCAAAACAGCCAACAGACACCCAGTGTCACATCCTGACACGCCACACAAGTGTAGCAGTTCATACACAGGCAGCACCTCACGGTGCCCAGACCACTTATCGCTCTCTGTAACACACAGTACCGCGTCTATCGACCCAGAGTACTACATTGGTTTCCCGGTGCTACATAGGTTCCCCGGTACTACATTGGTTTCTGAGCCAATTGAGAGCCTTGTGGCAAAGCGATCAATGCAGTGGCTAGGCCATGTGATGCGCATGCCGGCTTCTCGTCTTCCTCGTACGACTTTTGACTGCACAATGGATGTGGCTCGGCAGCAAGGCCGGCCTCCAGCCTCCTCCCGACACTATTTTCTGAAGCTACTGATTCAGCAGCTAGGCGAAACTAGTGGCACTCGTTCTGATTGGAAGACTTTTTCGGACACGGCGTTTGAGCGTGCTCAGGATAGGGTCGGGTGGAGAGCCGTGGTGTACGGTCCGGCTGCCCCTCAGGCGCCGGCCCCTCCACCACGGCGGTCAAGTAGATTGGCAAGCGCCACTTGACCCCCTATCCCCTAGAAGCAGTTAGGACCTATTTTGGAGGCGTCGCACAATAGCTCTCCTTTTTGCTCTGGGACTACACGTTGGCACGCAGCCGGCTGGTGGCTACCGCCCCTCACAAGTAATTGTTAGGGCCAGAACTGGACTTGGGTCTAGGCGGTGGTACTAGGACTAGAGGTAGTCTTTGCTGGAAAGCCGATGTAACTGTAACTGTACATTGGTTTCCCAGCAACGAATCAATACATCACTTGCTCGCAGCCATTGGTGGCGCAACTCGGCAAACAACCAACCAACCAACCAGCAAACGACCTACTTTCCGGCAAACATGAACTTGGCGGCGGGTAGCCAGCGGTGGCGAAATTTGGCAGCCAACAACCAGCCAACAACCAACAACTAACAACTAACCAACCAACAACCGAACTGCTGTCCAGCAACCATGAACTTGGCAGCCATCGGTGGTGCCATTCGGCAGCCAACAACCAACAACAACCAACCAACAGCCAACAGCCAACCAACCAACCAACCAACCACCAACCGACCTGCTTTCCGGCAAACATGAACTTGGCGGCGGGCAGCCAGCGGTGGCGCGCGACGAGGGTGCCGAGGGGGAGCAGCGCAGCCCATGCGACAGCCATACAGATTGCGTGGATGTTGAGCCAGTACGTCTGGGGTGCCAGCAGGTGTGTGTGTGTATGCGTGTTTGTGTGCGTGGAGCTGCCCCCAGGCGTGGTGCCAGCGTGTGTGTGTGTGTGTGTGTGCGTGGAGCTGCCCCCAGGCGTGGTGCCGGCAGGTGTGTGTGTGTGTGTGTCGTGGATGGGCGGTTTGGCATGGAATCACAGCACAGCACAGCACAGCGCAGCGCAGCACAGCGCACAGCACAGCACAGCACAACACAGGCGACCCACCTTGTCCACACTTTCCACCACCTCAATCTCAGAGAAGGTTCCCAGGTTGACTCCAAACGCGCCCTTGCGATCGTGCTGACGGCCGTAGGAGTACTGTGCAGCCGCGCGGGGTGTGTGTGTGTGTCAGCAGTGTGTGTGTGTGTGTGTGTGTGTGAGGTCGGTGTTGCGCCATGCGTGAGTGCTGAATGCCTAGGAGTACTGTGCAGCCGCGCGGTGTGCGTGTGTGTGTGTGTCAGCAGTGTGTGTGTGTGTGGCAGTGTGTGTGTGTGTGTGTGTGTGTGTGAGGTCGGTGTTGTGACATGCGTGAGTGCTGAATGCCTAGGAGTACTGAGCAGCCACGTGGGGAAGGGGGGGAGGCGTCAGTAGTGTGTGTGTTTGTGTGTGTGTGCGTGTGTATGTGTGCGTGTTGTGTTGCGCGCGTACTGCCTGCTGTAGGAGTACTGTGGCGGTGGTGGTGGTGGTGGTGCGTGTGTAATCGTGAGGTTGGTGTTGTGCCATGCGCGCGTGCTGCGTGGCGTAGGAGTACTGTGCAGCCGCGCGGGAGGGGGGGGGGGAGGTGTCAGAAGTGTGTGTGTGTATGTGTGTGTGTGTGTGTGTGTGCGCGCGCGTGTTGCGCGCGTACTGCCGGCTGTAGGAGTACTGTGGCGGTGGTGGTGGTGGTGGTGCGTGTGTGCCAGTGTGATTTTGAGGTCGGTGTTGTGCAATGCGCGCGTGCTGCGTGGCGTAGGAGAACTCTGTGCAGCTAGAGTGGGGCGGGGGGCAGTAGTGTGTGAGGGGGACAGGGGGTGGGGGCTGTGCTTGTGCATGCAAGTGTGTGTGGGGGGGGGAGGGGGGCGCGTGTGTGTGTATGTGACAGTGCGTGCATCACGTGAGTTCAGCCCTACCACATTCACAACGCCCGAGGCGGCGCCTCAGGCGTCGCATTTACTTGCGCGGATCAGGCAATGCCTCCGGCGTGCCGACCGCCTTAGGCGTCATCCCGACCGCCTCGGGTGCCACCCCGACCGCCTCAGGCGCGCACCACCGCCTGAGGCGCACCCCCGACCGCCTCAGACGTTTTGACCGCATTCACTTGCACGGATCAGGCAATGGGGCTGTGGTAGGGCAGCTGCTACGCCATGCACACACACCTGCCCAGTTGCCAGTCGTTCTGCAAAGGTCTTCCCCCCACATAGAAGCCTGCTATTTGCATAGGAATCCTATAAGGCCCCTTGTTAAGGCATAGGGAGTCCTTATCTCCAGACGATTAGGCTTATTGAAGAAGAGATGAGGAATCTTTATTGAAGCCTAATCGTCCAGAGATAAAAAGTCCGTATTGAAGCCTAATCGTCTGGAGATAACGAGTTCTTATTGAAGCCGAATCGTCTGGAGAGACAGAGTCCTTAGCACAGTCGTGTAGGCGATTTGACTTAGTAGAAGCACTGGCCGGCGCCACAACCTGCCCAGGCACACACACACTCTCACACGTATGCACGCACACACGTCTCGAGAGGATGTCGCGCTGCGTGGCCTAGCTCTCCTAGCTAGTAGAGCCCCCCTAGACGTGTGGTCTCGGCCTTAACTCACGCCCCGGGGTCCTTCGGACGCGTACGTGTAAAACCTGTTATACCACGGACACATGCACGCACGCACGCGCACACACACACATAGCAGGGTCTGACACATGCACACACACACACACACAAGCACGCATCTGGCCCGGCGACACCGAGTAAATAACGTCAACCCTGTTTGCCAGGTCCAGCGTGGGCGCCACTTGGGCGAGCGTCGCGTTCTCAATCAGTCCGGAGAAGCACACACACACACACACACCTGCCCAGGCATACACACACACACACAAACACCTCCCCTCGCCCACCCAACGCGCGCATGCAATGCACGCACGCACGCACCTGGCCCGGGGACACCGAGTAAATAACGTCGACCCGGTTCTCCAGGTCCAGCGTGGGCGAAGCCTGGACAATCGGTGTGCTCTCAATCGGTCGGGAGAAGCACACACACACACACACACACCTGTTCAGGCATGCAAACATGCACACACACACACACCTCCCCCCCCCCCCCCAACACACGCACGCACACACACACGCACCTGGCCCGGGGACACCGAGTAAATAACGTCGACCCTGTTTGCCAGGTCCAGCGTGGGCGCCACTAGGGCAAGCGGCGCGTTCTCAATCAGTCGAGAGAAGCACACGGTTGTGGTGGTGGTGCCGGACGCGTCTGAGGTTTCTGACACGCCTTGGGACACCGCCCATGGGGCAGAGTTGGAGGACTGGATAAAGTAGTAGTCGCCTTGGGGGATGTTCCAGGAGTCAACCTGGTGTGTGTGCGTGTGCGTGTGTGTGTGTGTGTGTGTGTGTGTGTGTGAGTGTGTGTGTGCGTGAGTGTGTGTGTGTGTGTGTGTGTGTGTGTGGTTTGGGGGAGGTTCCACGAGTTAGCCTGTGGGTGTGCGGCAGGTGTGCGCGGGGGGGGGAGGGGGGACCTTTAGGGGGGGTGTACAGCCTACCGTAGTACCGCTTTGTGTTGCCGCCACTTTTATAAAGAGGGTAATTGTTTAGAAATTTGGTGCCTTGCCGTGGGATTTTTTCTCCATTTTTTCCCGTTTTGACGTCACTTTTGGCATTTTTTTTACTTGTTCGGCAATATTTTTTAGAAATCGACCTTGCCGCGACGTTTTCCGAATTATTTAATCGGCAAGGCGAAGCGGTACTATGGTAGTAGGGTTGATAACAGACACTGCACAGCGAGAAGAAGGATGATGATGATGGATGACGCATGTGATGATGATGATGGATGTTACAGTCAGGAACACCTGTGCAGGCGTAAGAGACCGTGCTCGGCGCGTAGGGCCCGTGCACCTCGATGAGGTGGCTGGCTGCATGTGTG
>VFSX01000138.1:270768-295768 GCA_016618255.1 Chlamydomonas sp. UWO 241
TGGTGATGGTGGCGGTGTCGACATTGTTGGGGGAGGGGCAGAGAGGGGAGAAGGGAGCAGTTGAGGGCTGTTGATATGTGGTTTGTTCCGGGGGGGGGGGGAGGCCCGAGCGAGGAGAGGGCATCAGACCAGAGCGAGTAGAGTGCAGGCAAACACGCACAAACACACACATGAACACACACACACACACACACAAAAGCACGCACACACGCCTACGCACACATATTTACGCGCCCACGCCCGCGCACATCCGTCCAAGCACACACACGCCCACGCCCACGTACACGCACACGCACACGCACACACACACACACACGTACACACACACACACATGTACAAACATGCGTGGCAAACGCCCTGAGCGCGGGGAGGGGGTCTGCCCGGAGGACAATGGCTCCCCCCCCCCCCCCCCACACACTTAATATGCCATCAACCCGTACGCCTTCACAGGCCTGTCCACAGGCGTCTTATGGCCTGCAAAATCATCGACACACCTGCGCCGCAAACGCCCCGAGCGCGGGGAGGGGGTCTGCCCGGATGACAATGGCTCCAACCCCCCCCCCACACACACACACTTAATATGCCATCAACCCGTACGCCTTCACAGGCCTGTCCACAGGCGTCTTATGGGCTGCAGAATCATCGACACACCTGCGCCGCAAACGCCCCAAGCGCTGGGAGGGGGTCTGCCCGGAGGACAGTTATATCTTCCCAGAGCTTGGATGCCGCCGCCTGGCTCGACGGGGTGATTGCCATGCTGACGGTGACGCCCGAGGCTGGCTGGGCGAGCGCGCGGGAGAATCGGAGGCGTGGCCACGAGGGCTCGACCTGGAGCACCTCGATCTACGTGTGCGTGCGTGTGGAAGCAGAAGGGATAAAGGGGTGGTCGTTACGTGGTGATGATGACGATCGGCGTGCTGTGGGCGCGGGAGAATCGGAGGCGTGGCCACGAGGGCTTTACCTTGAGCACCTCGATCTGTGTGTGCATGCGTGCGGTGGCGAGAAGGAGGGGGCAGTTGTTGCGCAATGATTCTGATACAACGTTGGCACGTGAAAGGGAGGCATGCACACACACACACACACACACACACACACACACACACGCAGCTGCCGGCCTCCCTACTAGGGTCAAATGCGCCATCAAAGGCGTCCGACGGACTGTAAACTCGACCACACGCACGCACGCACTCACGTGCGCTGACATACACGCGCACACACGCGCACACACGGGCACACACACACACCTGCATGCGCTCGATGCTGAGCGCTTCTGCCACCACAAACACGCACACACCTGCGCGCACACACACACACACACACACACACGCGCACACACACTCCCCCTCTCCCCCCCACACACACACCTGTGTGCGCTCGATGCCAAGCATTCCTGCCACCACGCCCACAACCTCCTGGGTGAACGACACAAAATCACGTGCACACACAAACACATGCGCACACACACACACACACACATGCATGCACACGCACACGCGCACACACGCGCACACATGCGCACACACACACACACCACACCTGCATGCGCTCTACGCCGAGCGCCCCTGCCACAACAAACGCACACACACACACGTGCACACACATGCCCCCTCTCCCCCCCCCCACACACACCTGTGTGTGCTCGATGCCAAGCATTCCTGCCACCACGCCCACAACCTCCTGGGTGAACGACACAAAACACACGTGCACGCACACACACACACGCACACACACACACACACGCACATGCACACGCACACGCGCACACACGCGCACACACACACACACACCTGCATGCGCTCGATGCCGAACGCTCCTGCCACCACGCCCACAACCTCCTGGGTGAACGACATGAACCCACGCCCACACCCACCCGCCCACCCACCCACCCGCACACCTGCGTGATATCGATGCTGAGTGCCCGTGCCACCACACCCACAACTTCCTGGGTGAATGAGACACGCACACACACACACACACATACCACACACACCTGCGTGATATCGATGCTGAGTGCCCGTGCCACCACGCCCACAACCGTCTGGGTGAACGACGCCAGCGATGACTCATTGGACGCAACCTCCGAGTAGGGTGTGCCTACGAGGTGGGAACGAGTTAAGTCGAGTGATGCTGCCGAGTTTTTGCCGAGTGTGGACATGGACTTGCGCGACCGACTTTGGCTCTGAACAGTGTGTGGGTAGTATGATGATGATGATGGATTTTACAGTCGTGTGTGACGCACCTACTACCGTACACGCCCTCGGCCTTCGCAAGGGGGGTCGAAAAATGATTCTTCAATTGCTCCTTTTTGTTTGTTTGTAGATTTCAGTCGATTTGATGCCCCAAATCGCGATTTTCGCGAAGTTTTAAACGTTTTCAGCTTCGCGGGGGCGTCCAAAACAACACTTCATCGTGAAGGCAAAGGGTGACTTCGTTAGTATATCTTTTATATATCACTGTACAGGGCCTGTGCCTCCGCGGGGGGGGGTCAAATAATTATTTGTTTTGTCGTCCCCGGGGGTGGTCGACGATTTGTTTCTGTCCGCAGGGCCATCTGAAACACACAAAACACGTTCGCGCATGCACGCACTATGGTACCAGCTGAGGTCTTTGGTTCGAGCCCTGGTCCAGGAAACCATTTTTCACTTCACGGGGCCTCCAGAAATTGATTTAAAGCTTCGCGCACAACTTCGCGGGGGCGTCCAAAACAATACTTACTCGCGGAGGCACAGGCCCTGTACGGTATTATATATTATATATTATATTATATATTATTCTATATTACCGAGCCCTGGACCCAGCAATGTGGCGCTGCTGGTGACGAGGATCTCCGTCCGCCTGACGAGCGGGGTAAAATACGACTGGCCCGGCTCCTGCTAGACTGCCCCTCGGTGGAACACTTCAGGAGCGGCTTGCCCGGCGCTGCCATGGCTTGGCGAGTAGCCGCGGCGCTGCCGCGGCCCGTGCTGGGAGACGGCCCTTATCCTCCCCCCATGCAGGACGCCATGCGGCACCGATCTCGACGAGTTGATCGACGAGCGGAGGAGCTGGCGCCCGTCAATGCATGCTGGACATTGGTCAAGATGGCTGCCCGTGGAGGGGGGCTACCATCACGGCTTCAGCGGTGGCGACCGCCGAGGCAACACAGAGTAAATCCGCTTCACCAATCGCAGCGTTCGTCACCGCGCTCATCCTCGGGGTCGCTCGTCTGCCGGTGACTGGCGTTGGAAGGTCTTCAGGCAGCCTCCATGACAACTCTGTCGTCCATGCACCCCTGGAGGGTGGGACCTGGCCATGCATGAGGCATGGGGCGCCGGCTGAGCCCCATGCAAACGAGAGCTGGACAGCCATGCACTGCCAGGCGGGGACCGTTCCAGTCAGCGCCAGTCGGCTCTGCCGGCTTGACTGGCCACAAGGCCACTACTGTGACCTTGAGGAAGGTCCTCTCCTATATGCTCCTTGCTAGACATGTCTTTCAGAGACCGCTGTCTGGGGTAGTCTAGCCGGCGGGAGCGGTAGTCTATCGGCCGGGAGCCGGCGGTACTCTAGTACTTAAGTGTGCTGGAGTATCGGCGGGTGTCTCTAGTAGAAGAGTAGCCTGCTTAGCTGGAAACCCCGTGTTACTTGTTACTTGTATATTACCGTAAACTCCATTAGCCTGTACTGATGGCCGCAAAAAATACTCTTTATTGGATTCTGGAGACAGGGTACCGAGCGCAGCGGGGATTTTTTTTTTAGTATTTCGAATGTACCGATGAATTTTTAATGATTGTTGTCAAAGTACCAGCGTCGGTAGCGTCAGTACTTTGACAACAATCATTAAAACTCCATCGGTACAATCGAAATACTCAAAAAAATCCCCGCTGCGCTCAGTACTCTGTCTCCAGAATCCAATAAAGAGTATTTTTTGCGGCCATCGGTACAGGCTCATGGAGTTTACGGTAGTAGTGACAACCTATAATATATACTAAAATCACGACTAAAAAATAAATGTATATTTTTGTGCGGTTTGTCACAACGAGGGACTGTGCTGGGGGGAGGGGGGGGCTGTGTGTGTGCGAGCCTCGCTGGCTTTAGCTTAGCTTTTTGGCCTTGTGGTGCTCCCATTGTGCTATGCTTTTGACGACAATGGTGAGCTGAGGTGCGGCTGATAAACCAGCAGTGGGCCGTCACAGCCATCTCAGCGCTCAGATGGCTGTCAACGCCCACTGCTGGTTTATCAGCCGCACCTCGGTTCAACAAAAGGTATGATCCTCAGAGATCGACGACCCACCTATAAGATTGAGAGTGACCAGCTGGACAAAGGCCGAGAGGTCCGGCGGCGGCGGTGCTGGGCTGGGCGGAGGGGCAGGGGAGGGAGGACGGGGCGCGGGCGGGAGGGGAGACGGTGGAGGGAGCGGCGCCGTCGGGGGGTTCGGGGAGCCGTTTGGTGGGGGGAAGGGCGGGGGCGAGGACGGCGGAGGGGCCGCCGGCGGCAACGGCGGGGGCAGGGAGGGCGAGGGGCTCTCGACGGTGGGCGCGCACGCGTTTACGCCGCATGCTGCGTCGACGGGGAACGTCGCTGACGCTTGCATGAAGCCGAAGAGCTGGCCGACGGCCGATGTGATGCGGAGCTGCAGAGGGGGGGGGGGAGTGTGCGTGTGTGTGCGTGTGTGTGTTTGAGAGAAAGTGTGTGTGAGAGAGAGAGTGTGCCTGTGTGTGTGTGTGTGCCTGCATGAAGCCAAAGATCTGGCCAACGGCCGGCGTGATGCGGAGCTGCGGGGGGGAAGGGGGAGGGGAGGGAGTGTGAGAGAGTGTGTGTTTAAGAGAGAAAGTGTGTGCGTGTGTGTGAGAAAGATAACATGTGCATGTGTGTGCGTTAGTGTGTGTGTGTGTGTGCGTGTGTGTGTGAGAAAGTGTGTGTGTGAGAACGTATGCACGTGGGTGCGTGTGTGTGCATGTGTGTGCGTGTGTGCATGTGTGTGTGTGCGTGTGCACGCGTGTTTGTGTGTGTGTGTGTGTGTGTGTGTCTGCATTAACTAAACGACCTGGGCAACAGCCGACGTGATGCGGAGCTGCGGGGGGGGGGGGGGGGGGGGGGGAGGGGGTATTTTGTGTGTGTGTGTGTGTTTAAGATAGAAAGTGTGTGTGTGTGAGAGAGAGATCGTGTGCATGTGTGTGCGTTAGTGTGTGTGTGTGTGTGTGTGTTGTGTGTCTGCATTAACTGACAGACCTGACCAACGTGATGCAGAGCTGCCGGGGGAGGGGTAGAAAGAGTGTGAGAGAGAGGGAGTCAAAGATGCGCCATGTGCCATCAAAGGCGTCCGACAGACTGTAAAATCGACTACACACACAAACACACACCTGCAGTTGTCGGACATGCAGAACACACACACGCAGACACACACACACACACCTGCAGCTCCCCGTCGGAGATACACACACACACACATACACATACACATACAAACACACCTGCAGCTCCCCGCCTGTCCGAGACACACACACACACAACACACACACACCTGCAGCTCCCCGCCCGGGTTGCCGGGGATGCAAACATACACACACACACACACACAAACAAACATACACATACAAACATACACATACACATACACATACAAACACACCTGCAGCTCCCCGCCTGTCCGAGACACACACACACAAACAAACACACACACACCTGCAGCTCCCCGCCCGGGATGTCAGAGATGCATGGGAGCGCAAGGTCGGCAGTGAACGACGCCGCCCGCTCTGATGGGACCGTGGCGTGGGCAAAGCGGTTGTCGCAGCCGTAGCTGTTGGAGGTGTCGGAGAACACGCCGGCAGACGCGGTCACGTATGCGCCGCGCACTTCGGGGAGGGCGACCTGCGTGTGAGTGTGGTTGGGTGCGTGTGTCGATGCGCGTGCGTGCGTGCATGTCGCGTGTGCGTGTGCGTGTGCGTGTGCGTGTGCGTGTGCGTGTGCGTGTGCGTGTGCGTGTGCGTGTGCGTGTGCGCATGGCACAGTTGGATTCTGTAAGATTCTGGGTCGAGTGGCCTGAGACGCATGAGGCCTGCTGGCGTCAGTGTGAGGGCAATAAAAGGGACCATGCGCCCCGTGATGGGCTGGATGCGCGCGTGTCTGCAGGCTCGTGAGCAATGCGAGCAAGTCCGTACCTCAAACTGGTACGTTTCCCCCGGGCACAGCGTCGTCACCTCGCCCGTTGAATCGCTCATGCTGAAGGATATGGCTCTGCATGTGCACATAACGAGCGACGTCAGTGCAGAGAGTGGAGATAAGGGGGGATATAGGAGGATTTTTGGAAGTGATATGATTTGGTGGTCGCTGACCCGGCATCCTCATTCAGCACTCACGGGTCCTGCACCGGGGCCGTGTGCCGTCCCTCTCCTTGGGTGGGGTGCGCAAAGCACGAGTCCCGGTTGCGGAGAGACCACAACCCTGCAAAGCCGCTTGCAGGGGACACATCCAAAGCCAAAGATAGCAGGGCCAGCAGGCCCAGGGATATCGCCATGCTGCTGTGTGCGGTTGTGGGAGAGGCCGAAGAGAGATTGTATTTGGGTTCGGGCAAATCTGGAGCTGGAGACTGGCTGGAGACCAGGTGTGGGGGCAGCCCCACTTTCCTTTCACTCTTCATCTCATCCGCACAGGTAAGCGGGGCGGCAGGGCAGCAGGGCAGCAGCGGGTATCATAAATCCCGAGGCTTTATATGGCCCTCGGGCCAGGCACCGCTACCAGCGCCCCGAGCGCGCTGCCCAGAACGCGCTGTACATGTGGTTGTGAGCTGCCCGCCCCCTTGTTGTGCAGCACCATGGAATCCACATGCGCTGTTCTGCAAGGCACGTGAGTCATATGCCCCACCAGAGGGACAGGCACTTGACGAGGGAGACAGATTGCAAAGCTCGGTGCGACTACTCATCTCCGTGTAACAGGCCTGGCCCAGCTCGGCTGCCCCACTCCCAGGTGGTGGCCTCCCCTCCCACCTGCCAATGGCTGCCAATTCATATCTAGTGCATCTCGACGAGCATGCGGCCGGCCGCGTCGTACGCGCGCGTCTCCGTGCGGGGCAGGTCGTGTGAGACCTTGCCGCCGTAGGGCGCCAGCTCCCGCCCGCGCGCCTCGTTCTTCGCAGCCAGCAGCAGGTCCACGCTTGCCGCCACGTTGCGGTGCACACGCCACCTGTGCGAGATGAGAGGGGAGGGAGCATGGCGTTGTGAGGAGTCAGCACTGTGAGCGCACGCGCTCGCGCATGCGCGAGAGATAACGTAGTCGGGCACATGCCCGCAACCCTCGGTGCCAGTGCCCCACTGCCACCCGCGACTCGCCTGTTCTCCGCGAGCACCTCCATGAGCATGGTGAAGCTGGGCAGGCGCGCGCGCTCCTGCCGCGTCTTCTGGCCGCCGTTGACCTGGGGGGGGGAGGTGGGGAGGGGGGGAGGCTCAGGCTGCAGGGCAGCAAGGCGGACCAGCCCTGCCTCACTCTGCAGCAAAGTGGCTCGTCGCACGCACTCGATGCAGCACAGCCTCGAGCAGCAAGCCTCTCCTCCTCTCCTCCTCTCTCTCCGCCCACCCCCTCCCACCCGACGGAGTGCGCCCCCTGATCAGCCCACCTTGACCGCCTGCATGTCGCCCAGCGTGACAGTCTCGATGCCGCCCACCAGGTCAGACAGCTCGTGGTTGTTGAGCAGCGAGGACAGGTCGGTGCCGTGCGCGGTGCCGACGGTGATGACGCCGCGCTGGGAGATGGTGCGGATCACGCTCACCTCCTGTGGGGGGGGAAGAGGTGAGAGTGTGTGAGGAGGCTTATAGAGAAGCGCGTAAACATGCACGCACACGTTTGTTTTGTGTGCAGACGGGCGGCCGAGTGCCCTCACCTTGGGCGTGCCAATCTCGTCCACGACGATGACCTCCGGCGTGTGGTTCTGAACCACCTGCGGCAGACGCACGCACACGCACATGCACGCGTGCGTAAGCTTCTGTACCAGCACTGCAGAGTAGAGTAAGGGCTGCATGACGCAACAAATCATATGCATTCGGCCATCCGCCAAGGTCAAGGGCCGGGCAGAGCGCTCCCAGCCCACCGCCGCACGCACCTCCACCAGCACCTCGTCCTGCCGCGTGCGGTCGGGCACCATGAAGCGGCGCGCGCTGCCGATGCATGGGTGCGGGCGTCCGCAGCAGTCGCCTGGCGTGTGGGGGGTTTAGGGCTTAGGGCTTAGTGTTTAGTGTTAGTGTTTAGGGTAAAGGGTTTAGGGTTAAGGGTTGGGGAGCTTTTGAGCGTCGCTCGTGGCACATGTGCGGCCGAGGAGGCCTCCAGCTCTATGTTGCCCAATGCTGCTGGCACATGGATGCCCAAGCACACGTGCACGCCTCCAGCCACACAACCACCCGCGATCTCGTTCGACGTGTCCACCACGTTGACCGCCTTGTCAAACACGTCGGCGAGCATGCGCGTGATGTCGTGCAGCAGCGTGGTTGCCCTTTCCAGGGGGGCCGACCAGCAGCAGCGAGTGCAAGCCGGCGGGACCAGGCTGGAGTGGTAAAAAGGGCAGGTGCAGGGTGCGTGTGGGCGCGAGTGGGTGGCAGGGCTTCAGCAAACACACCCGTACATGCACGTGCATGCATCGAGACAGCTACAGCCCACAACAGCCACAGCCCACAGCCACAGCCCACAACAACCACAGCCCACAAGCCGGCGGGACCAGGCTGGAGCGGTACGAAGGGAAGGAGCAGGGTGCGTGTGGGTGCGAGTGGGTGGCAGGGCTTCGGCGCACAATGTGTGCGCGTGCACGCGCAAAGACACAGCCAGTAAGTTAACACTCACGCGCTGCCCTGATGCCGGGCTGCACAGCTCCGCCAGCAGGTCGGCAAAGATGGCGGCGATGCCGGGCACGTGGCGGCCGACTCTGTACGTCAGGTTGTACACTGTGCCGTGGCGGTCGACGGTGCCGCGGCTTATGCTGTGGGGGTGCATGCGGCAGTGGGAGTGAGTTTGCACGTGAGCTGCCGCGTGGCGTGTGAGACACTGGGAGAGAGGTAGGGGGGAGAGAGAGAGAGGGAGGGCTGCTGCCAGCCGACCCGATTACGGCAATACACGAACTCGCACCGGTGCAGCGTGCCCGGCAGCCCCAGCCTGCCGTCGCTCGTGAAGAGCGCAGCTTCGGCACCGGGCGACCACCCCAACGCGCCCTCCCCGCTCACTCCGCCGTGGTACGAGGGGTATAGCTCGGGCGCCTGCGCAATGGACAGCCCCTTTCTTTGCAGGTTTGCGTTGAAGTACAAAAGAGGACAGGTGCTAGAGGGTTACGGAGAGGCCGCGCGTGCCATCAGAGGCTTCGAACAGAGTCGCATAACACCCTCAGCAGCATCAGCACCCACCTGCGCTGGCTGTCGGCCCCCCGCCTCGCTGCGCTGCTTGACCGCCTTGAGGGTCGCGATGGCCTCCTCGGTGGGCACCTGTATATGTAGAGAGAGTGCGCGGGTGTGTGCTGTCGGAGGGGGCGAGGGGGCGAGGGGACGAGGGGGCGAGGGGGCGAGGGAGAGAGAGGGAGAGAGGGAGAGAGGAGAGAGGGAGAGAGGGAGAGAGAGAGGAGAGAGAGAGAGAGGGAGAGGGAGAGAGGGAGAGAGAGAGGGAGAGAGGGAGAGAGGGAGCGTGTTTGCCGCGGCGTGCATGCGCTGCACGCGCCACCGAGTTTAGTTGGCCTCACCTGCAGGCCCGGCACAGAGTAGCGCCGCCCGCTCCTGAAGCGTAACAAGATGTCGCGCCCCTCATCGATCGCGATCTCAACGAGCTGGCGCCATGCCATGCCTGGCCCGTCGCGGGCGCGCTCTGCGACGTAGGCCCTTAGCTGCTCGCGGATCCTGTGTTGGGGTGGCGACAGAGACGGCTATAAGCTTGTTGTAGGCACAGAGACGGAGAATGGGAGCGAGGGAGTCTTGGGCAGCGATGCCACGGTCGGCCGAATCGTGCGTGCGGTTGTGTGTAACGGGACAGGTTTGGGGTTTAAGGTTATGGGTTTAGGTTTTAGGATCTAGGGTTTTAGGGCAAGGGGGGGGCAGAAAACACAAGAAATGGAAAACATGATGGATTCTTGTCTCCTTGCTGTGAATGATCGAAAACCATCGTTTTTTTTGCATTTGGACACCTGGGGGCCGAGATATGAGGGCTCAAAGTTGGGGGGGGGGGAGCGGCCATCGAAGCCATGGGACTGCATTTGGGGGATTATTTCGGCTGTCTTCTGGCGACTAAGACATTGCGATGGAAAGCCCTCACTGTTAGAAAGCCATGCGCATTGGTCCCGGCTCCATCCATGGCGTATTTTGTGAGATGGGGGGGGGGTAATTTTTTTTTATCATGTGTTCCAGGGGGGGGGGACAGAATAGTTTTTCTCAGACCTCAGTAACAGTAACACGGGGTTTCCAGCTAAGCAGGCTACTCTTCTACTAGAGACACTCGCCGATACTCCAGCACACTTAAGTACTAGAGTACCGCCGGCTCCCGGCCGATAGACTACCGCTCCCGCCGGCTAGACTACCCCAAACAGCGGTCTCTGAGAGACATGTCTGGCAAGGAGCATATAGGAGAGGACCTTCCTCAGGGTCACAGTAGTGGCCTTGTGGCCAGTCAAGCCGGCAGAGCCGACTGGCGCTGACTGGAACGGTCCCCGCCTGGCAGTGCATGGCTGTCCAGCTCTCGTTTGCATGGGGCTCAGCCGGCGCCCCATGCCTCATGCATGGCCAGGTCCCACCCTCCAGGGGTGCATGGACGACAGAGTTGTCATGGAGGCTGCCTGAAGACCTTCCAACGCCAGTCACCGGCAGACGAGCGACCCCGAGGATGAGCGCGGTGACGAACGCTGCGATTGGTGAAGCGGATTTACTCTGTGTTGCCTCGGCGGTCACCACCGCTGAAGCCGTGATGGTAGCCCCCCTCCACGGGCAGCCATCTTGACCAATGTCCAGCATGCATTGACGGGCGCCAGCTCCTCCGCTCGTCGATCAACTCGTCGAGATCGGTGCCGCATGGCGTCCTGCATGGGGGGAGGATAAGGGCCGTCTCCCAGCACGGGCCGCGGCAGCGCCGCGGCTACTCGCCAAGCCATGGCAGCGCCGGGCAAGCCGCTCCTGAAGTGTTCCACCGAGGGGCAGTCTAGCAGGAGCCGGGCCAGTCGTATTTTACGCCGCTCGTCAGCGGCACGGAGATCCTCATCACCAGCAGCGCCGCATTGCTGGGTCCAGGGCTCGGCGACGAGAACGCGCCTCCGTTAATCGAGCCCCAGACCTCATGTTGACTTATTTTCAAAATGGGCCTGGACCCCCCCCCCCGTTCACCCAGACCTTATCTGCTGGAGCTGAAACTTGGTGGGCAGCTTCGTGACATCGTCCCCATTCCATCGCACTATTTGGGAAGCTGCAGAGCCCATTCCCACTACTAAAACTGGCCCCAGAAGACGGCCACATGCCCTGGTGCAGCCCCACACACCGAGGCCCTTTCCACACCCTCCCAACTATTGAACCACATTAATGACAATGGATTTGGCATCCCTGTCGTGAGACAAATTCACTGCTTCCTTTCCCATCCCAATCGGAGGTCTGCAGAACATTCTGGCTCCGAGGGGGTGTGAACTAGTGGTCCACACCAATCGCCCGGTGTGGACCCTTTCACACCCCCACACCACTGCACTATCTATTGGGTGTGGGGGGGGGGTCTGAGGGTGGATTTGGACTCCTCTTGACCAGAGGAATCCAGCGCACCAACTCTCGTGTCGAACGGATGTCAGAATAACAAGTTACATAAAAAATCCTGAGAAACGGTCCAGACCCCCCCCTTCCCCCCCCCGCTGCCCCTTTTTTAGAGTGGAATTCTCCCTCATCTAGGGAGGGGAAGGGCATGGCGCCGGTCCGGTGTGAAAATTCGAAGTAATTCGACATGATGTCTTTTCCTAACTTTCCTGCCCCCCCCCCTGTGTGTTCCAACATTTTCTTTCTGCCCCCCCCCTGGGGTTGCCCGTGGGTTAAGGGTTTTAAAACCCTAAAATTTGGGTTCAGGGTTTAGGACCAGCAGCGCCACACCCACCCACCTCGAAGGCAGCGCCAGCAACATCGAGTCAACAACGTCGTCGTCGTCGCCACTGTCGTCGCCATCGCCGAGAACGCCCCCGAGCGCGGCGCCCGCCGCCTCAGCACCGCCGCCCTCCATCGGCTCGTCCATGCGTGGCAGCGCCGTCAGCGCCGGGCGGTGGCGCGCGTCGAACGCCATCACGTACGTGCGCCCAGCGTGGTGCCGCTGCTCGGAGGAGCCACCCGCCGCGCGTTGCCTCTCCTTCGCAGCGCCGCGCCCTCCTCCTCGCGTTGCCGTGCCTCGCTCCCTCGTGTGGGCCGCCGGGCCCTCGGGGACCCGAACAGCTGACGGCCGGCTTGCCGCGCCTGCTGCGCTCGGGGCGGTGCGCTGTCGCTTGGCGGCAGGAGGCGCGGCTGCGGCGGGGTCGAGTGCTCCCGAGCTGTCCACGTCAAGCTGGTCCACGTCGAGCTGGAAGAAGTTCTCTTGGCCGCCGCGCGCGTCAAACGGTGGGACGAAGAGGAAGTGCGTGTCGGTGCCCAGGAGCTCGAGCGCCACCGCGTCTGTGATGCTGACGCCCAGCAGCTTGCCCCTCACGAGGACTGCGCGCGCTGCGACCCAATGCTGCTGCCCAACATGATGTACGGAGGGCCATTCCTCAGCATCGCCTCGGCCACAGCCAGCTTGAGCGGCGCAGCGCGGTCCAAAGATCCCGGGCCCCACTGCTGCTCGACTCGAGCGAGGACCGACGCCGCCTCGCACGCTGCGCTCGGGGCGTCATGCTGCCTCTTGGCGGCGGGCGCGGACGTGGGCGCCGGCGCGGGAGCTCCTGCACCCGCTGGGGCAGCTCCTGCGGCGGGCGCGGGAGGAGCGCCTGCATCGGCTGCGACGGAAGCGGCTGCAGCAGCTGCGGCGGGATCGAGCGCTGCAACTCGCAAGTTCTCCAGGCTCAGCTGAAGCGTCCTTCCCTTCTTCCATGACGAGGTGAAGCAGGGGTCGGCGTCGATCAGCGCCACCGCCACGGCCCACGTGATCGTGGAGTCCAATGCCCTGCTCTCATTGAGTCCCTTGCGCAGCGAACCAAGCACGCTCGCCTGTATCTCGTACGGCGGGCGCTTCCTCAGCATCGCCTCAGCCAGAGCCGGCTTGAGCGGCGCAGCGCGGTCCAACGACTCCGGGCCCCACAGCTCCTTGACTTGCACGCGTGCCGCCACGGCTTCGCCGCCTGCGCTCGAGGCGACGTCGTGCCGCTCAGTGGTGGTGGCGGCTGTGGTGGCAGTACCTGCGAATGCGGGCACGGGAACAGAAGCGGCGCCCAGGTTGCCCAAATCCAGCCGGAAGGTTTTCTTTAGGCCACGTTTCCCAGAGCTGTCGATCGCAAAGCAGGGGTCGGCAGCGAGAGATTCCTGCGCCAACGGCCACGTGATCGAGGCGTCCAGCGCCTCGTCCCTCACAAGGACTGCACGCTGCGACCCAAGCTCGGCAGCCTTGACGCCGTATGGATGCCCTTTCCTCAGCATCGCCTTCGCTACGGCCAGCTTGAGCGGCGCAGCGTGGTCGGATGACCCTGGGCCCACAGCTCCTCAACCCGCGCGCGTATCGCCACTGCTTCGGCTCCTGTGCTCGAGCTGGCGCGCCGCCGCGTGTTGGTGGGGGCGGCTGCAGCGGGCGTGGGAGCGGGAGCGGCTGCAGCAACTGCAACGGGCGCGGGAGCGGCGGCAGCGGCAACTGCAGCGGACGCGGGAGCGGCTGCAGCAACTGCAGCGCGCACGCCCGCTGCAAGACGCAGGCTGTCGAGGCATAGTCGAAAGAGTTTCGGTGGGCCGCCCTCACTGTCGTCGACCACGGCGAAGCACGCGTCCGCACTGAGCAGCTCCAGCGCCGCAGGCCATGTGATCGTGGCGTCGAAGCCGAGCAGCCTGCCCTCCACAAGGCCTGCGTGCAGGAGCCCAATGTGGTCACTCCGTATCCCATACGGCGGGCCCTTGTTCAGCATAGCCTTCGCCACGACCAGCTTGAGCGGCGCAGCGCGGTCCGACGACCCCGTGCCCCACAGCTCCTCGACTCGCGCGCGTGCCGCGACTGTTTCACATCCTAGGCCTGTGCTCGAAGCGACGCCCTGCCTCTCGGTGCCGTGCGCGGGAGCGGCTCCAGCATCTGCAGCGGCCGCGATTGCTGGCAGGCAAAGGTCGTCCACTACGAGCCGAAATGCACTGTCTTGGCCGTGCTCGTTGGTCATGGCGAAGCACGAGTCGGCGCCGAGCGCCACTTCCCATGTGACCGAGGCGTCCAGCACAGTGTCCTCCACGAGGCCCTTGTGCAGCGCTCCAATGGCAGTACACCCCATGATGTACGGAGGTCCCTGGTGGAGCATCGCCGGGACCACGGCCAGCTTCAACGGGCCAGCGACATCGGACGAGCCCAGGCCACATCGCTGCTCCGCCAGCTGCCTGAGCACCGCCCCTCCGCCTGGTTGCACGATCATGTTCTCGGTGGCCATACTCTCGCGTTGCTCACTCTGAGCATTGCCCTGCACAGAGGAACACACGGGAAGGGAGCACGCATCAAATGGTGAGAGACCGCGCCTGAAACAGCGGCTTGCGGAATGCCACGAGGTGGGAGCGCAGGAGGAGTATTGGATTGGAGGGGAGAGACACGCCCAGGACAGGGCTCGTGCGTGCTTCCATCACATGGAGATGAGGATGCATGCACGCAGTCTGCACGCATCGCGCTTGTGGCGTTGTGGCAAGGCCGTCTTGTCGTCGTCTGCCCCGCGCCCTGCCACCCAACTCCGCCCGACCCTCCCTTGCCCCACAGCCCCGCAAGCGGGTGGCATTTCAAAATCAATACCTGGGAAGGCATGCATGGTGGTGGTGGCTGTGGTGAAACATACGGCCCCCACCCAAGCCCCTACCCATTGCTTTGCGCGCCATGCATGCACACAGCCATGCAAGCATGGCGCGTGCATGTCCTGCATGTCTGCACGAACTCACCATCAATATTCGGATTCAATTCACATGCAAACACACATGCCGCGTGCTTGCTTGCGCTTCACGACAACTCCCTCAGAGTGCACGAGTCGACGACGCGCTCGTGTCATCATCATGCATCAGCGAGTCTGCGCATGAACCGACACGTTGTGCACTGGTGTGACGTATACGGGGCCTAGGAGGGCGATTTGGGATGCCCAGGAGGAACCCAATTCCACACCTGCCCCCACCCACTATTTAAAGCAGCAGGCGAGGTTGCTGCATTGGTAACATTAGTACATTGGTTGAGTTGGTTAAATTACATTGGTTTGTTGTATTTTAATGCATGTTGGGGCATGGCTGGAACGGGTAACTCATCACGACGTGTTTGTTAAGCCCCCAGCTTCAGAGGCCGGTCACTCGGAGGACATTTCGCTCTGAGTTCGGTCGGATTTGGGATTTCGCGCCGGTCACTCGGAGGCGAAATCCAAATCCAAGCGAATTCAACTCTGAAATCCAACGAGACCCCCCACCCTCGTTGAGAGTTGGATTTCACTTCACGCTCCCGCCCCACTGCCCCCCCCCCCGCGACCAAGGGCGCATCCCTACGAACGAAATAGGCGTGCCTGAGAGCGGGTGCGGCTTGGGCGTGCCGAGGAGCCCCAAGGGCCGACGCGTACGCAACACCATCATCCCCAACACCTTCAGCAGCCCCCCCCCAAGCGCCTAACGCATGCAGAGGGGTTGCAAGCTCACTGTGACAGCATCGGATGGGGCGTAAGAGGCGAAACGTGCAAACGCATGCAAGCGCATGCAAACGCCGTGTGACCGGAAATTCACCGAAATCGACGCGAAACCCAACTCTGGGCGAAATCCAACTCTCAACTCTGGTGCGTACTCAACTCCGTGTGACCGGCCTCTAAGGGGCTGGGAGGGGGGGGGCTCCCTACGGCAGGCCTTGCGCTTGAGTGGGCCGCTCCTAGTACAGGGTGGTGTTAAGCAATAAAACTAGCAACTGTTGCAGCGCTTCCCCTCACTGGCTGCCCCTCACTGGCTGCTCGGTGCGGCTCTACTACTCTCTCGGACCACCCTCACACCACGGCTGCTCGACAGCCCTAGCCTGCCACTCACCAGGTGACCACCCCCCTCCACACCCCGACTCTCTGTCTATCTAGTGCATTCGACGAGCATGCGGCCGGCCGCGTCGTACGCGCGCGTTCCGCGCCGGGCAGGTCGCGCGAGACCTCGCCGCCGTTGGGCGCCAGCTCTCGCCCGCCCGCGTCACTCTGCGCAGCCAGCAGCATCTTCACGCTTGCGGCCACGTTGCGGTGCACGCGCCACCTGTGTATGGGGGGGAGGGGAGGGAGCATGGCGTTGTCAGCAGTGCACCGTGTGCGCACGCACTCGCGTGGGAGAGAAAGTAGTCGGGCACATGCCCGCAACCCTTGGTGTCAGCGCCACACTGCCACCTGCAACTCGCCTGTTCTCCGCGAGCACCTCGATGAGCATGGTGCGCGCTCCTGTTGCGTCTTCTGGCCGCGGTTGACCTGGGCGGGGGGGGGGGCAGGCGGCAGGAAGCAAGGCGGCGCCAGCGTCTCTTACTCTGCGGCGTGGCTTGCTTGCCTCGTGATCTCACGGCTGCGCCTCAACACGGCACAGCAATGAGCAGCAAGCCTCCCTCCCCCGAGTGCATCTCACCTTGGCCGCCTGCTCGTCGCCCAGCGTGACGGTCTCGATGCCGCCCACCAGGTCAGACAGCTCGTGGTTGTCGAGCAGCGAGGACAGGTCTGTACTATGCGCGGTGCCGACGGCGATGACGCCGCGCTGGGAGATGGTGCGGATCGCGCGCACCTCCTGTGGGGGGGGAGATGGGAGGTAGCTGCGCAACAGTTGTGCAGGCTTTGCTGCTGTTGACACTTGTGGATTTTAAAGTCTAGGAGACTCCTACAGACTTGACTTTGCAATGGCTAACCAAGCGCACAGTTACCTGAGGCGTGCCAATCTCGTCCACGACAATGACCTGAGGCGTGTGGTTCTGTACCACCTGCGGCCGACGCACACAAACACGTGCAGATCAGGCAAGGGCCGGGGGACGCTGCGCTCCCCATGCAGACTGGCTACTGCTACTGCCGCACGCACCTCCACCAGCACCTCGTTCTGCCGCCTGCGGTTGGGCACCATGAAGCGGCGCGCGCTGCCG
Organism: Chlamydomonas sp. UWO 241; assembly: GCA_016618255.1. NCBI lineage: Eukaryota > Viridiplantae > Chlorophyta > Chlorophyceae > Chlamydomonadales > Chlamydomonadaceae > Chlamydomonas > Chlamydomonas priscui. The sequence goes on from VFSX01000138.1 coordinate 287,976, forward strand.
ATGCACGCATGCGGGCGCACGTAGTCGCCTGGCATGGGAGGTGGCAATCGATCACAGTTCTCTGTACACATGCATCTGTGTATGCATGTGCGTCTGAGGAAGGCTCGCAGCTTTATGGTGACAACTGTTCTGCTGCTTGTGCCAACTGCTCTGTGTGCTCAAGCGCCACCGCACGCCTCGGGCCGCACCCACCCGCGATCTCGTTCGACGTGTCCACCACGTTGACCGCGTTGTCAAACACGTCGGCAAGCATGCGCGTGATGTCGCGCAGCAGCGTGGTCTTGCCCTTTCCAGGGGGCCGACCAGCAGCAGGGAGCGGAAGCCAGCGATACCAGGCTGGGGCGGTAGTGAGGGCAGGAGCAGGGAGCATGTGGGTGGAGTGAGTGGCAGGGCTTCGGCATACATGCGTGCGCAAGCACGCACGCAGACACTCTCACGGCCCAACACTCAAGTGCTGCCATGGCAACTCACCGCCGGGCTGCACAGTTCCGCCAGCAGATCAGTAGAGATGGCGGCGATGCCGGGCACATGGCGGCCGACCCTGTACATCAGGTTGTGCACGGTGCCGTGGCGGTTGAAGGTGCCGCGGCTGATGCTGTGGGGGTGCGTGCGGCAGTGGGAGTAAGTTTGCGCGAGTGCGGCCCCGTGGCGTTTGAGAGAGGCACGAGGGAGAGGGGAGGACAAAGATGAGAGCTGCTGCCAGCCGCTCCCGCCCCAAACAACGACACGCACAGACGCACCGGTGCAGCGTGCCTGGCAGCCCCAGCCTGCCGTCGCTCGTGAAGAGCGCAGCGTCAGCACTGGGCGACCACCCCGACGCGTTATTCTCGCTCACTCCGCCGTGTTGGGAGGGGTACAGCTCGGGCACCTGCGCATTGGAGAGTATTGAGGGTCTCAAGTGTAATGGGGTGAGGTATGCAAGGGAACAGCCCTACCACATTCACAACACCTGAGGCGGCGCCTGAGGCGTCCCATTCCATGGCGCGGATCAGGCGGCGCCTCAGGCGCTCCGACCGCCTGAGGCACCGCCTGTGGCGCACCCCTGATCGCCTCAGGCGTCGCCTCAGGCGTTATCCGAACCGCCTCAGGTGCCACCCCGACCGCCTCAGGCGCCCACCACCGCCTGAGGCGCACCCCGGACCGTCTCAGGCGGTATGACCGCATTCCATGGCGCGGATCAGACGTTAGGATTTTGGTTGGGCAGGTATGAGGGGACGTGGATGAAGCGTGCTGGCTTGAACAGCATCAGAGCGTTTAACCCTCGCCATCATCAGCACACACCTGCGCTGACAGCCGGCCCGCCGCCTCGCTGCACTGCTTGGCCACCCTCAGGGTCGCGATGGCCTCCACGATGGGCACCTGCAGAAAGAGGGAGTGCACGCGTGTGTGTACGCGTGTGTTTCAGAGAGAGAAAGAGAGAGACAAGGATACATGATGATGATTATGTTTGATGATGATGATGAGATGATGATGATGTTTTTTTTTGGATGATGTTTGGTTACAATCCACTTCTGGCGGTCACACGTACGGTTCCAAAGCTCCAGTGGGACTTAGAGAAACAAGGCTCAAGGCCCACAAAAGGTCAAGCTACAAGTAGCCCACGGTAACGCCATCCACACTTGGTGGCGGGCGCCAAGCAAGCAGCACCACTGTGCAGGCTGCACACCCAGCCCCTCAAATGGCCAGAGGGCGGACCCAAGGTATAAAACCATGAAGGGACCAAAAAGCCCTCCCCCAGACCACCGGAAGCGGGGCTAGTAGCACACCCGCCGCAGCACTCTACTCAGCGACCACACCGCACCCGCCACCGCACGCGTGTGGCGCCACCTCCCCTTCAAAAACACCCCCAGAGGGAGTGCCATCTAGCAAGCAGGTGCAGGCACCCGCTCGCCGTCAACGACGAGGCGCGCGCGGTGGAACTGCGCCCGCTTCCCCGCAACCTTGGCGGCGAGGAAAGCGGGCCACAGCGCCTGGTGCTGCGCCTCCTCGCGGTCACTGAGGACGTCGAAGACTGCAGTCGAGTCCACGCAGCGGCGCAGCTCGTGGCGCCAGCGCACGACAGTGTCGGCCACGGCGTCAGACGCCACGGTGAAGAGCACACGCAGCACACCGCCCCCGCGTGGCTCCACGCCGATGCCCCCGACGGCAGGCTTGGCGTTGAGGAGCGACGCGGACACGACGCCACCATCAGCCGGCTCCCGCCGGCCGGTGCCGCCGTAGAGGAAGCGCACGACATCCGTAGCCAGGCGGGCGGGCAGGCTGGTGCCGTCCTCGGCAGCTGCAGCGATCCGCTCCGCCGCCGCCGCCGTCGCCTCCTCTTCATCCATCCGCCTGCCACCGCCCACGAGGAACCAGTTGGCGCCGCGTGCCACCGGGATGGACAGCACGAAGCTGCGGCGCAGCGACGTGTCGCCCACACGCGCAGGCAGCCCCCCCCGGCGGGAGGGGCCGCGTGCAGATGTGGCACGCTTGCCGCCGCGTGCATGCGCATCACGCGCCAACATCTTCAGTAGCCTCACCTTCAGGCCCGGCACCGAGCAGCGCCGCCCGTTGCGGAATCGCAGCGCGATGTCTCGCTCCTCAGTTACCGTTACATCGGCTTTCCAGCAAAGACTACCTCTAGTCCTAGTACCACCGCCTAGACCCAAGTCCAGTTCTGGCCCTAACAATTACTTGTGAGGGGCGGTAGCCACCAGCCGGCTGCCGGCCAACGTGAAGTCCCAGAGCAAAAAGGAGAGCTATTGTGCGACGCCTCCAAAATAGGTCCTAACTGCTTCCAGGGGATAGGGGGTCAAGTGGCGCTTGCCAATCTACTTGACCGCCGTGGTGGAGGGGCCGGCGCCTGAGGGGCAGCCGGACCGTACACCACGGCTCTCCACCCGACCCTATCCTGAGCCCGCTCAAACGCCGTGTCCGAAAAAGTCTTCCAATCACTCGCTCCTCATCGATCGCGATCTCAATCAGCTTGTGCCATTCCATGCCTGGCCCCTCCGCTCGGGCGCGCTCCGTGACGAAGGCCCTGAGCGGCTCGTGGATCCTGTGCGTTGGGGTGGCAACGGAGTTGGTTAGAGCGAGTCTTGAGCAGCGATGCCCCTGTCGGCTGAAGTGTTCGTGCGGGTGTGCTGGGGTGGCGACGGAGTTGGCTAGGCACAGAGACGGAGAAACGGAGTGCTGGGCAGCGATGCCTCTGTTGGCAGAAGTGTGCGTGTGCGGGTGTGCGTCACGGGACGAGCTCGTGCCGGCAGCGCCACCACGCCCATGCCGCAGGCGCTGCCACCCACCTCGGTGGAAGCGCCTGCAGCATCGAGTCTGAAAATTTGTCGCCGATGTCGACGCCGTCAGAGCGCGCGCGCGCGCCACCGAATGCGCCGCCCGCCGCTGCCTCGGCCATGCCACCCTCCATGGGCTCGCTCCCGGGCGGCAGCGGCGTCAGCGCCAGGTGGTGGCGCGCGTCGAACGACATCACTGACGTGCGCCCAACGTGATGCCGCTGATCGGAGACCCCGGCCGCGTCTCGCCTCTCCTCCTCCACGCCCCACCCTCCTCCGAGCCACGTCTCGCCACCCCCGCGCCTCGCCGCCTCCGCGCCTTGCCGCCTCCATGCCACGCCCTGCTCCACGCCGTGCCACGCCTCCACATGCCATGCCCTCGTCCTCGTTGTGCCACGCCTCCCTCTCTCGCGTGGGCCGGCGGGCCCTCCGGGACCCGGACCACCGCCGGCCGGCTCACCGCGTCTGAAGGTCCCCCGTCCATCGTCATCGTCTGAAGTTCCCGCCCTCCATCGCCATGCCACTCAGTGTTCACGCCGACCGCGCCACTCTCCATCGCATGGGACTGCAGCAACGAGACCGCCTCCATGTGCAGGGTATCGGCCGCCGGGCCATCGAGGATCCTGACCACAGTTGGCCTCTTTACCACGTCTTCAGAAGACTGCAGACGCTGCAGATGTTTGACGGAAGAAGTCGATACCGCAGCAGTGGCAGCGGCAGGAGTGGCGGGAGCGTCGGTGGCGTCCTGTTGCTTGGCCGCGGGAACTGCTAATGCTGTTGGAGCTCCTGCTTCGGTGGGCGCGAGTGCTGCCGAGCGCAGCTTGTTCAGATCAAGGCGGAACACCTTCCCCTGATCGCGCGTCCCATCAGACGCAATGAAGCATGGGTCAGAGGTGAGAATTTCCTGCACCAACGGCAACGTGATCGAGGCGTCCAGCACGTTGTCCCTCACAAGGAATGCATGCTGCCACCCAATGTCGGAGGCCTTGACGCTGTATGGAGGCCCTTTCTTCAGCATCGCTTTGGCCACGGCCAGCTTGAGCGGCGCAGCGCGGTCCGACGACCCCAGGCCCAACAGCTCTTCGACTCGCGTGCGTGCCGCCACTGCTTCATATCCTGTGCTCGAGGAAACGGGCTGTCGCATGGCGACAGGAGCGGCGCGCGCTGCAAGGAGCAGGTTGTCGATGTTGAGTCGAAAAAGTTTCAGGTGGCCGCCCTCGTTTTTGTCGACAATGGTGAAGCATGGGTCAGCAGCGAGAATCTCCGTCGCCACTGCATACGTGATCGAGGCGTCCAGCACCTCGCCCCTCACAACGGCTGCACGCTGCGACCCAATCATGGCAGCCTCGACGCTGTATGAAGGCCCTTTCTTCAGCATCGCCTTTGCTACGGCCAGCTTGAGCGGCGCATCGCGGTCTGATGACCCTGGGCCCCACAGCTCCTCGACTCGCGCGCGTGCCGTCATGGCTTCGCCCCCTGTGCTCGAGGTGATGTCCTGCTGCCCGGCGGAGGGAGCTGCTGTGGTGGCAGCACCCGCGGCAGGCGTCTCCTCGTCTGCTGTACTCGAGGCACGCAGCATGGCGGCATGGCTGAAGGAGCGGCGTGCCCGAAGGAGCGCCGTTGCTGAAGGAGCTCGAGCAGCTGCCAGGCTGCTGTCGCCTAGACCAAGCCGAGAGGCTTGGCTTCGCCCGCCTGCAAGGCTCTTGCGCAGAGCGACAAGCTCGCTGCTCGGCATGCTGTACGGAGGGCCATGGCTCGGCATCTTCGTGGCCACGACCAGCTTGAGCTGCGCAGTGTCGTCATCGATGACCCTTGGTCCCTGGCTCCGCGAGAGCACCGCCATCGCCCCCCGTCTGACCAACTCCACTCGGCTGCAGCTGCGGCTGCTGCCGCACAAGAGGTAGCTCATGTCTTCGACGGAAGTTCTGTCGTGTCCTCACGCCACCCGCTCACTCTGCGCACAGCCCTGGACAGGGGGGCATGAGGGAGGGGGTGACCACGCAGCTGTCGGAGAGAGCGGCAGCGCACACCGGAATGCCATCATGGGATCACAGCGGCAAAAGCACATGGCCTGCACCCGACACACCGCCAAACTCCCTGGAACTTCCCCGCGCCCGCACGGTTTGCATGCCGTAGTAGAGGTGCATGGCATGCGGGCGTGTGTTCCTCCCCTGGGGCCGTAGCCATGTTGCATGCGTCGTGGAACCCATGCATGCATGTATGCATGCATGTGCATGCATGCTGCATGCACGCCGAGGGCATCTCCGGACAACGGGGTTCAGCAACTCACCATGGTGCTCCGTATTCTGCTGGCCAATGTCGCAACCTCCTGGCCAGCGATGGTTGAGGTGCACGTCTTGGCTCAGCGCGGCATTTGATCGCGTACGCGACGTACGTCACTCAGTGGAAAATGTGTGGTGCAGGTGTGGGGTGTGACTCTTAACATGTGATTAAGAGTCAGAGTCTTCTGCCACTCAGTCCCTTGTGATGTCCAAAGCATCCCCCATCTTTGGGAACCTCCTCAGCAGGGCGTTGGTTACGCAGGTGACGGGAGTCAAGGACAAGCGGATCGCGAGGTGTGCGCATGCCATGATGCCATGCGTGACCTGCATGCCATGATGGCGCATGGGTGCTGCTTGCATGGCATCCTGCCTTGCCTGTCTGGCTGCCTGTCTGGCTGCCTGTCTGCATGCGCTGCTGTGAGGTTCATGTGCAAGCATGCTCGACCAGGCCGCCATCGTGCATCCGCCCTCATCCACAACCCGCAGCCTGTGGGCCGGATATGGCACGGTGACAGCCATCACAGCTGTGGTGCAACCACGGGATGGAGCGCCACCAGCAACCAGCGCCAGCGGCACCAGTGGCAACAGTGGCACCAGCACTGCAGCGCTGGCGCCATGTGCACAGCTTGTGCTGGATGACGCGTACTCGCGCGTGGGGGCAGGCAAGCCGGCGGCGCTCAGCCTGGTGGTCAAGCAGGTGGGTCAGCTGCGGCCACGGGACAAGGAACCCTGCTGACCGGCCCTCAATCTACGAATGCGTGCGTTCCAGCACTGGGAATCTCAGCTCGCGCACATTCTAGAGAGAGTAGTGTTACAAATCCACTGCCGGCGGTCACAATCAGTTCCAAAGTTCCAGCGGGACCATCAGGCAGCAGGCACAAGGCACAAGGCCCCAGGTCAAGCTACAAACGTAGGTCACAGGAAGAGGAGGGGGGAGGGGGCATCAAGCGAAGCGGCGAGAGGGCGGCACTCTGTGCCTGTTACCGTACCCACCACTCTCAGGGGGGGCCTTTGGCCCGCACTCAGCGCCAACCATCCACCCGGGCGTGCGCTCTGAGCCTGCCCCAGAGCCAGGGTATTGAAACGTGCCTCAACTTACCTCAACTTGTCTCGTGCTCCACTAGTGCACTCCATACTCGCGTGCCGCCCGCCCACCCACAGACAGCCCACCCCTACCAGAGCCTGGGCGGGGGGGGGGCAGTGCAGGGGGTAATGCAAGGGCTGTGCGGGGGCTGCGCCATGCACTGCGCGTGCAATGTTGGCACAGTCCCTGCACCACAGCCTGCCGGACTATGAGGTAATCCTTGCTGGAAAGCCGATGTTACGTGCCTGTTACTGCTGCTACGGTGCAGGTGCGGCTCGGACGTCGGCCACGAGCGCTCTAGATTTTCGCCACCTCACAAAAATCCCACACCGCCCCTGCCACTCGTGCACACCTGAACCTGCCTGCTGCTACTGGTAGGCTGGCGCTCTGCGTGGCCTTGCGGGCGCTCCTAGTAGATCCCCCCTAGACGTGTACTCTAGGCCTTGACTCACGCCCCCGGGGTCATCCGAGCGTGTGCATTGAAAACCTGTAAAACCTGCCTGCCGCCGCTACGGCGCAGGTGCGGCCGCTGCGCGGCTCGGGCGTCGGCCACGAGCGCTCTTTATCTGCATCACCTCACAGAAAGCCCGCACTACCCGTGCCACTCGTGCACACCTGAATCTGAGTTCCTTCTTTTGACTGCCTGGTAGGCTGGCGCACTGCGTGGCCTTGCGGGCTCTCCTAGTAGATCCCCCCTATACGTGTCGTCTAGGCCTTATCTCACAAACCGGGGTCCTCCGGGTGTGTGCATTTGAAACCTGTAAAACCTGCCTGCTGCTGCTGCGGTGCAGGTGCGGCCGCCGCGCGGCTCAGGCGTCGGCCACGAGCGCAAGGTCGCATCGTACGCGGCTGAGGCCCACTTCTACACGCACTGGGCGCCACAGCTGCTGCTGCCGCCGCCGCACCACCGCGCATCACATGGTCGGTCAATGGTTGTTTGCCATGCGTATTCTCTGCCTGCCTGCGAGCGCATTGCCGGGCACGCAGCTGCACCACCGCGCATGTTCGGTTGCCTTGCACATGCACACATATACTATGCCTGCCGTGCGAGTGCATTGTCGGGCACACTCGCACTGAGCACCACAGCTGCTGCTGCCGCCGCCGCACCACCGCGCGACACATGGTCGGTTGCCTTGCACATGCACACACTTGCTATGC
>VFSX01000138.1:300768-330768 GCA_016618255.1 Chlamydomonas sp. UWO 241
GTGGAGTGGGTGGGTGGGGTGGGGTGCGGACTACTAAGAGAGCCCGTGGCAGCGCGTGCCAGCCTGTTAAAGCACCCCCCACCCTCCCACCCCAGCCCCCACCCACCCACCAACATCCTGTTCTCCCGCGACAAGCGCAGGTGGGTGGGGTGGGTGGAGTGGGGTTGTAACACACCGCCTTACTTGGCTACCTATCTGTTGGTTGTAAGGGCTTACAGCTTACATCTAGCTTAAACCTCGCACCTCCTGAGACCCTTTCGGCGTGTTGTTTAGGGGTGGGGTGGGTGGGGTGCTAGGCTAGGCTGGCGCGCTCTGCGCGGCTCCGCGGGCTCTCCTAGCAGAGCCCCCCTCGAGACGTCTGGTCCAGGCTTTGACGCACGCCCCGGGGTCCTTCCGGGCGTGAGCGTGCAAAACCAGTAAAACCTGTGAAACCTGGGTGGTTGATGTGCGCGGAAGCCGCGTGCTCGGCCTGGCGCTCTTCAGCAGCATTGCAGCGCGGCTGGCGCGCGGGACGTGTCTTTGCACCACTTCCTTTTCTGATGAGCGGTCCCCGTTGGACCTCCAAGCCCCCTCCCACACACACAAACACATGCACACATGCTCTCTCTCACACACACACACACACACACGCACACACACGCACACTCACACGCACGCACGCGTGAATACACACACACACATGTACACGCACATGCACGCACGCCCACACTCACTCACGCACGCATGCACGCACATGCAGGTGCGCCGCGTACGACTTCCAGTACGTAGGCCGGGGCTTCGGCGCGCGAGACATTGCGTACCTCTTCTGCTCGGCCGCCAGCGACTCTCTGCTCAGCAGCAGCTACGACAGCTTGTTGGACCACTACCACGCGGAGCTTGTGGCCGCGTTGGGCGCACGCGCCGCAGGTGACGGCATCGGAGCGAGCGGCAGCGAGCGCGCGAGCGGCAGTGAGAGTGCGAGCGGCAGCGAGGGAGGGGGAGGGGGAGGCGGCAGCGCGCGCAGCCTGGGGGAGGGGTACACGCGCGAGGTGCTGGCGCGTCACGTCGACTGGGCGCTGCTGGACTTTGTGCGGTTTATGGCCGGGTGGGGCATCTGGGGGGCGGCGGGGTGGGCGGAACGGCGCGCGCGGGAGCTGCTCATTAGGGGCGTATGACTTGTAACTCAATCTTGCAGTGTGTAATAGGAGGACAAAGGGCAAATTAGCACACACATAGGTTTGCACCCCCACATCTCTCTCAATACTTGGTTGCTGATGAAGGGCCAGATGGCTCAATGTATTTAATTCCAAATTTGGTGTGGCCAGCATGTGGCAGGGGTTGATCATCTTTCCTATCCCAGCAGGGGTGGCTGGGCCGCTGCGCCTGACCCGCCCCCCAGGCCATGTGTTCCTCCACATTTGCCCAGCTTAAGTCCAGAAGGGGGGCGCCGGGCGCACAGCCAAGCAGCAAGGAGCAGCTCTTCAATAGCAGAGTGTGCTAATTTGCCCCTGTGCTAATTTGCCCCGCCTCCTCCTAGTTGCACTCCGCTTCACATCCACCCTCGTCTCAATGACCATCCCATGGGATTGGCCAATGGCACGCGCCTGCCAGTGCAGTGTCATCCATACCTAAACACATCCTGTGTAAAGGCTCCGTGTCCCGATCGATTTTGAGGCTACCTGCTGCCTGCCTGGTAGCTGCCTGGTAGGCACACGCTGGAACGCATGCTTGCCGCTGCCTAGCTGTTAGCTGCACGCACGCACACATGCGGCCTAGATGCAGCATGCTGCCTGCTGGGTGTTGGACGCACACACACGCACGCTGCCTAGCTGCCTAGCTGCAGCGCGCTGCCTGCTAGCAGCATGCATGCACGCACGCACACGTTGCTTGCACGCTGCCTAGCTGTCTGGCTGTTGCCCGCTAGCTGTTAACAGCACGTTTCCTATACGCTGCCTGGTACCCGCATGCTCGCACGCACTTGCTGAGTCGAGTTGCGCACACTGCAGGAGGGCAGCGCAGCGGGGCAGAGGGGCTGCGCAACAGGGATTTGTTGCATCGTCGCTGGATGGGCGACAATGGCGACAATGGCGAGAAGTACACAACAACGACTCCTGCTTTTAGCCAGCTACTTGGATGGGCGATAATCCTTCAGTCTTATCAGTTTTATTGTATTCATTATTTATAAAGCCAATCAGGGATTCTCGCACACGCCGCCACACTGCACACTGCACCACCACAACCCAGACCCACGTTCCCGCACCCCTCCCAGCCACCCACTTAAACTCCGTGTACGCCCCTCCTCAATCCTCTTGCACACCCTTTATAATTCATATAATACAGCCAGGGCAGAGCTTGGATGTTACAATGCTGCGGACCGACTACTCGCCTTGTTTGCACTGGTACTAGCGATGGCCCTACCAATTGTAGGACCTAGCTACATGTGACCGGCACGTCGTCCACACCGCCTTGGCCAAAAGGCACAAGGCGGTGCCTGCTGCCTTGGGCCAGCATGCACAGGGCGGTAAGTAAGTCAGTGTTGGCGACCATGTGCTAAGCATTGTTGGCGCCCAAGTTACGGAGCGCACACGCTGCTGCCTTGTGCACATCTGGTGCGGATTCAGGCACCAGAAGCTGCACCACAACCGGAATGGCGCCAGCAGCGGCGTTATCAACTTTGTTTTGAGCATGGTGAAAAGCGAGGTGTGACAGCGCATAAGCTGCCTTCACCTGTACGTCTGCCGAGGAGACCGGCCCGAGCAGTTGCACCAGGGCAGGAATGGCACCAGCGGAGGCGATGGTGACCTTGTTCTGGCCATGTTCGGCAGCCAGCTTTCCCAGTGCATACGCTGCACGCTTGTGCCTAGGAGTCAGATCCAAGTAGCTGCACCAGAGCCGGAATGGCACCAACAGAGACGATATCAGCCTTGTTCTGAGCATGGTGAAAAGCGAGGTTTGTCAGCGCATAAGTTGCCTTCTCCTGTACGTCTGTCGAGGAGACGGGCCCGAGCAGCTGCACCAGGGCAGGAATGGCACCAGAAGCGGCGGTCTTGTTCTGAGCATTAACAGCCAGCTTTCCCAGTACATACGCTGCACACTGGTGTGCGTGTGCCGAGGAGTCAGATCCAAGCAGCTGCACCAGACCCGGAATGGCTCCAGCGGCGGCGATAACAGCCGCGTGGTTCGAAGCCAGGCTGGCCAGCACAAATGCTGATAACTCTCGCGCGCCTGTCGAGGACTCGAGTCCTAGCAGCTGCACCAGAGGAGGGACGGCACCAGCAATAACGATGGTGGCCTGGTTCTGAGCATGGTCGACAGCCAGCCTTTTCAATGCATACGCTGCATACTCGTGCACTTCTGCCAAGGAGTCTGGCCCCAACAACTGAACCAGAGCAGGGACAACACCAGCGGCTGAGATGGCGGACTGGTTCTGAGCATGGTTGTCAGCCAGGCTTTGCAGTGCACTTGCCACTGCGACCTGCACCTGTGGCAAGGAGTCTAGCCCTAGCAGCTGAACCAGTGTCGGAATGATGTGCATAGCTCCGATGAAGGCCTGGTTCTCAGCATGCATGTCGGCCAGGTTGGCCGGTGCCCATGCTGCCTTCTCCTGTGCCTCGGCCGAGTGATCAGGCCCCAGGAGTTGCACCAAAGTCGGAATGGCACCAAGGCCTGAGATGGTGGTCTGGTTCTGAGCATGGTTCTCAGCGAGGTTGGCCAGTGCCCGTGCTGCCTGCACTTGCGCATTTTCTGAAGAGTCTAGTTCGAGCAGCTGCACCAGAGCCGGAAGGGAGCCGGCAGCGGCGACGGCATCCTGGTTCTGAGCATGGTCACAAGCTAGGTTGCCCAGTGCCCATGCTGCGCCCGCCCGCGCGCCTGCCGAGGAGTCAGTGCCTAGCAGCCGCACCAGAACTGGAAGGGCGCCAGAGGCGGCGATGGCGTCCTTGTTCTGAGCATGGTCTTCAGCAAGGCCGGCAAGTGCACATGCTGCCTCCTCCTGCACCACTGCCACACAGCCAGGCCCTAACAGCTGCACCAGGGTCGGAATGGCACCGGCGGCAGCGATGACGGCCTTGTTCTCAGCATGCTTGACAGCCAGGATGCGAAGTGCATATGCTGCTGCCTCCTGCATTGCGGAGGAGTTCAACCCAAGCAGTTGCACCAGAGCCGGAATAGCGCCAGCGGCGGCGATAGCATCCTGACCTTCAAGACCTGCCTCGTGACCTACCTCATCATCCGCATCCCCGATGTAATTGTCCAGAGCATATACCGCATCCACCTGCATGTAGGATGGCATGTCGGGCTGCAAGTCGTGCACCAGGCGTTCGAGCTCGACCGACGCCGGGGCCGCTAGCTGAGTGCAGGTAAGCTGCAGGTCTTCCACCTGGTCGTACAGCTCAGAGTTTCAGTTTCTCAGATCAAGCTTGCGGAGCCTGGTGCACGCTTTGAGGGGAGCAAAGCTCCTGACGACAGATCTAGCCATCCACAACTCCTCGAGCGTCCCGCTGCACGCTGCGAGTGGCGACAAATCTGACACTCTGACACTGGGCATCCACAGGCACCTGAGCTCCACACAGCTTTGCACAAAATCGATGGAGCCCAGGCCGCGGCAGCCGCTGACGTCGAGCACACGGAGCATTGCTCCCAGGTTGATGCTGAGCGTGATGCCCCAACGCAGCTGTCCATCACCCTGCAGATCCAAGGATGTGCATGCGTACGGTTCAGGAGGCATGCATGGCCGGCACGCAGCCTGTTTTAATGCGAGAGCTGCGGGCGAGGGATCGCCAGTGCCTGGCATGGACGCCAGGCAAGCGCGCCATGCAAGCGCGCCATGCAAGCGCACGCCCATGCGCGCGTTGCCCCCACCTGCCGCACGGTGAGGCTCGTCAGCCCAGCCAGCGACGCCGTGGCGAGTGGCTGCAGGTCGGAGGCGCCACTCACTCCCAGCAGGCAGGGTCAGGTCGCGCACGCCAGGCCAGTTTGAGAGCGCATGGATGAGCTGGGCTGCAGAGAACCCCGAGCTGGGGCTGGCCACCACCACGATCGACGCATCCACCTGTCTGCGCATGGCCCCGTTCACGCATCGCAGGGCCTGCTTGCTGGCGCGATCCAGCCACGGCCACATCGCTGTGAACAGGTCGGCGGAGAAGAGCACCGCGTGGGCCGCAAGGTCACCAGCAGCGGCTTGTTCGGCGTCCATTGTTGTGATGCGTTGCGTTGAGGGGGAATCAGCTGATGTTTGCACTTCAAAGTTTCTCACTCACACTTTCATGATTCGCTGCAATTCTGCCCATTTGCCAATGCTCAATGGCTAGCGGTACTGCCAGTCGTGCTCCTTCCGAGGCAGAGTGGCTAGGCGTTGTGCGCGTCGTTGTGAAGCTCCTGGCCTTCAGCGTGCTGTTGGTGCTGAGCCCCACCGTTGCGTTCATCACCTCGCAGGGCGGCCACCTTGACTGTGGGTGACCGCTGAATAACCGCTGGATCGACGATCACATGCACCCACCCCACGCGCACGCACGCATGCATGCTGCTGGCCATGCAGCGCCATGCGCCCTGACCCCACCATGCGCGCACGCGCAGCCCTATTCGCCATCACCTTCGGCGTGCCAACGGACTCATCCCGTGTCGTGTACAGTGGCCTGCTCGCCATCCTCGCCACCAACACCGTGGGTAACGTGCCACACGCGCGCGCGTGCAATCTCGCACACATGCACGCGCCCATGCCCCCCATGCGTGCATGCATGCACCCACCTCCTGACAGTCGCACGTGCACACCGTATGCCCCAGGTCGTAATCGCGTACACCGTGGTCGCGTTCAGGGAGACGCCGTACGCCGCGTCCGTCGGCAAAGGAGCTGTGGAGAAGAAGCAGAGCTAGCTCTTGAGAGGGGTTGGGTGTTCAGCGCGACGGGCGACGTAGCAGACGCAGCAGGCGCAGCAGGCGCAGCAGGTGCAGCAGACGTAGAAGGTGCAGCAGACGTAGAAGGTGCAGCGGCAGTGGCAGGAAGCGCAGCCGCGCGGGTGTGTGCGTGGAGGAGGCCCGCACAGCACAGGCTCGGAGCAACGGCAGCAGCAGCAGCAGCAGCAGCATGGCCGCCGGCGGTGGGGACCCAGCCGCACAGCTTGCGGCATCGTTCGCAGACGCGCGCGCGGGGTGTGTGCACCAGCTGTCGCGTGCGCTCGCGCACATGGCGGGGTCAGCGCGCGCCAAGCTCCCCGCGTCGGGGCCGACGATAAGCAGCGCGGCCGGGGGCGGGGCAGCGAGCGGGATCGGGGGCGGAGGCAGGGGAAGGGGCAAGCGCAGCGGCGGCAGCGGCGGCGGTGCGGCGGCAGCGCCAGCGGCGCCCCCGCGCGCGCGCGCGCTGGCGGCGATGAAGTCTGCGCCCAAGCCGCAACGGACCAAGCCCAAGGCGCACATGTTTGTCGGGCCTATCACGCGGAGTAGAGAGCCGGAGCGGGTGGAGCCGGGGGCGGACGCGCTCGCGGGCGCGCCGCGCGGCTGGGTGCCGGTCGTGTACAGGTGAGGAGTGAGGGGTGTGGAGCACGTATGTGGATGTGTGTGGATGTTGTGTGGAGCGTGGGGTGTGGAGCGCCGCGCGGATGGGCGCCACTCGTGTACAGGTGGGGAGTGTGGGGTATGGAGCGTGGGGTGTGGAGCGCTGCGCGGCTGGGTCATGTGCCAACTGAGCTGGGTCATGCGAGCACAAACATACATCGTCGACATACATAAGCATTACGATGCGCTCAACCGACAACGATACCACAGTGCCTTATTTTATTTGAAGCGATGACGAAAAACGGCGACGACAACACAGTGCCTTCAAAAAAACTATGAACAGCACTAAGAAGTCATAGTCATCTAAGATTAGTCTACAAGCAACACTCTTAAGGATCCAAGCTTTACAGAAAAAGCCGGCTAGGGTGGCATAGGTACCTGCCAAGCTGACAGCTAATAATTACTCCTACTGACAGCTTATAGCAACTCCTACTGACAGCTTATAATAACTCTACTCCTGTATGCACCCGACGCAGCGACGCGCCCACGCCTCCCGAGCAAGATCGAATACGGTGCCTGTACGTGCGTCATACACGACTTTAAAATCCAGCAACAACACTCTACTCTCCTGTGCACCCGACACGCCGCGACGCGCCCATGCCTGCCGACAAGCACGGTATAACTATAGCTATCTACCCATGAACCCTAAACCCTAAAACCCTAAACGTAAACGTTAACCCTAAAACCCTCAACCCTTACGACACAACTGACAATTTAACCTCTAACTCTACTCCCGTGTGGACCCGCCACGCAGCGACGCGCCCATGCCTGCCGAGAAGCCGGTCGCCGAACTCACGAAACAGTTCTGCACAAAGTGGAAGAAGCGGCGCCCGCTCGCGGGTGGGTGCTCGTGCTTGATGATGATGATGATGGATTTCACAGTCGTGTGCACATGATGCACCTAACAGGCAGCGTATTCGACCTTGCTCGGCGTGTAGCGCCCGAGCGCTACAGACGGGTGGCTGGCTATTGGCGGTGGGGGGCTAGTGGGTCGGGGCTGGACCCAGACAGGGCAATCGGCCCTGTGTGCTTGTACTTGTGCAATTTCAATTTTAGTTGCTTGCACACACTGCCCGTGGTCACAACCAGCTCTAAAGATCCAGAGGGACTCACGAAAAGCAGGCACGAGGCCCACCAACAAGGTCGAGCTATAAATTTGGCTCACGGTAGCGCCGCCCATACGCGGTGTCGGGCGCCGAGCAAGAAGCCCCGCAGGCTAGGCACGCACATGCACGTCAGTGGTGTCCTTCAGGAATCAGACGATGTTGTGTTTGCCCCCGCAACATTGGAGGGAGCATGCCGAATTGCCCCCGCAACGAGACGATTTTTGCAGAGAAGTGTGAGATTTGTCGAATTTTACACTTTCCGGAGCGAATATCCCGCAAGTAGCCCCCGCAGTTTCCTCCCGTAGTCCCCGGTTTGCCCCCGCAGCGGGGCTGCGGGGGCGCTAAGGACACCACTGGTGCACGTGTGGGCTTGCGTGCGTCTGTGCGGGTGGTATGCCGAACAAACGCCCGGAGCTGGCGCCCTCGCCTTTGTAGCACCACACTGCACTGCATACGACTTCACCACTGCACCGCCACGGCTGCCGTCGCCTCATTGTCACCCACCGCAGGTGTCACGGCCACGGCTCAAGACCGGCGTCGCGGCCGCAGCTGGTACCGGCTGGCGCCCCCCCGCCCCCCCCTGTTCGCATCGCACTGCATATGACTGGACCACTGAACCGCTGCACCGCCACGGCACCCGTCAACTCATTGTCACGTACAGCTGGCCTCACGGCAGCGTACAAGACCGGCGTCGCAGCCGCAGCGGGTGCCGGCTGGCGCCCCTCCCCCCCACCCCCACCCCCACCCACCGCACTGCATGCATGCGACTTGAGCCGCGGGACTTCCACAGCTCTACCGTAGGCCTCACGGCAGCGTACAAGACCGGCGTGGCGGCTGAAGCTGGTGCCGGCTGGCGCCCCTCCCCACCCCCCACCCCCCCCACACACACCGTTAGTAGGACCACACCGCACTGCATGTATGCGACTGAGCCGCGGCACTGTCACCTACCGCAGGCCTCACGGCGACGTACAAGACCGGCGTCGCGGCTGAGCTGGTGCCGGCTGGCGCCACCCCCACCCCCCCTGCCACACCATCAGAAGCACCGCACCGCACTGCATGCGACTGAGCCGCGGCACCGCCACATGTCTCGCAGGCCTCACGGCGGCGTACAAGACCGGCGTTGCTGCCGAGCTGGTGCCGGCTGGCGACGACGAGGAGGACCTGGGCAGCAGTGGGGTGTACAGCGCAGAGGAGAGGGCTGCGCTCGAGGCGTGGCTCGCGCGTGCGCGCGAGGCGCGCCCGCCGCGTGCTGCCAGCGAGAGCGCTGGCACCGAGGCTGTAGCGGCTGACGCGATGCAGGAGTAGCAGTGGAGGGGGGGTGGCTGCGCTGAGTGCGTGGCCCGTGCGTGCGTGCGAGGCGTACCCGCCGCGTGCCCTAAGTGAGAGCCCTGGTACCGAGGCTGCGGCGACTGACGCGATGCAGAGTAGCAGCGGAGGGGGGTGGCTGCGCTGGATGCGTGGCCCTTGCGTGCGTGCGAGGCGTACCCGCCGCGCGCCGCAAGTGAGAGCGCTGGCACCAAGGTTGCGGCGACCGACGCGATGCAGGAGTAGCAGCAGAGGGGGTGTCTGCGCTGAGGGTGTGGCTCGCGCGTGCGCGCGAGGCGCGCCCGCCGTGCGCCGCCAGCGAGAGCGCTGGAACCGAGGCTGCGGCGGCTGACGCGATGCAGGAGTAGCAGCGAGGGCAGTAGCAGCCGAGGGCAGAGCAGAGAGGGCGGCTGCGCTGGAGGTGCACACCGTTGGTGACGGCAGTGACCAGGCGAGCAGTGGTTTGCGCGATTGCGGTGGAAGAGAGGCGAACACTCTTTGGTGTCAAGGAGTCCAGTCCGGTCAGCGTGCATCGTGTGTAGATATCGAGCAGTGTCACGCTGGCCAAGTGTCTTGAATGAATTCCTGCGACCGCTCCTGCG
This sequence comes from Chlamydomonas sp. UWO 241, assembly GCA_016618255.1. NCBI lineage: Eukaryota > Viridiplantae > Chlorophyta > Chlorophyceae > Chlamydomonadales > Chlamydomonadaceae > Chlamydomonas > Chlamydomonas priscui. The sequence goes on from VFSX01000138.1 coordinate 310,310, forward strand.
GCAGCCACTGAATAGGGTCACTGAATGCAAAAACATCCGCCTGTCAGTACGCGTTGGCCGTCCTTCCGCCTAAAGTCTGCGATTGTAGGACTTCACGTAAGAGCCTCAAGTCCCACTCAGGAGCGTGGTGTGTGCGTGTGGTTGGATTTTAATGTGGTGTTACCCCAGTTGGTGGACTGAGCACAGCATGCAAGAGAGGGGCAAGAAGGCGGGGAGGCGTGATGTGAAGAGATTATGTCCACAAGTCGTCAGCAAGTGTAAAGTGTCTCTTTACAACTGTGCTCGTTCCGAGTGCTCGCTGGCGATGCAGTTACAGACGCGAACAGCGAGAGCGCTTGCGGGTGGTGGTGTGCGGCGTGCATCGCCGTGGCGGCCTGCTAAAAGTGGCGTGCGGCATGCACCCAAGACCAGCGCGGCACGAAGCGCGGGAGCGACCGTGGCGCTGCAGAGTGAGGAGTCGCGTCGCGTGTGGCCACACGCGCTTTGTCGAGTATGCATGCATGCATGGTTGCATGAGAGGCCAATCATTGTCCAGCATTGAATCCATGCCTCAGTGCCCCAACGTCCCAATGCATGCATGGGTCCCACCCCACAGGCGACGTCGTGCCGCTGTTCCCAGTTCAGCCCATCGGCGTCTTCCTGCCGGGTATGACCAAGACACTGCAGATATACGAGGCCCACAACTGCGCGCTGTTTGAGGAAGCCATGGAAGCACAGCAGCAGCTCTTCGCCACCGCCATCCTGGAGCCCTACATGGGCGAGGGGCATGCACAGGGGCCGGGCTCGTTCGTCGGAGGGAACAACTTCATGATAAGCAGCGCGTGCCTGTGCAAGGTGGGGGGCGGCGACGCGTGTGTGCACACGTCCCCGCACACAACGCTCCCGCACACACACACACACACACACACACATACACTCACTACCCTCCTCCCCTCTCCTCTTCAATACAAACACCTCCGGGGGTTGGGACACGTGCGTGCACACACACTCCCACACACACACGCTCCCGCACACAATCACACACACACACCACACCACACTACACACACTGCCCCTCCCTCCGCCCCCCCCTCCCCCATACACTCCTCTCCTTCCTGGAGCACAGATCATCTCATCAAAGCCCTACCCGGGGGGCTACCTGGTGCGCGTGCGCGGCGAGTGCCGCGTCGGAGTCAGCTCACTCGAGGCCACATCCCCGTACCTACGCACGCGTGTGTTCCCGATGGCGGACGCACCCATGAGGGGGTGCAACGAGGCGGCGGGAGTCGCGGTGCAGCTGTCGGTGCTGCGTGGCGTGATGCGGGACGTGCAGGTGGGGGGGGGGAGTGCGTGTGTGTGTGTGTTTGTGTGCATTTGTGCGTGCGTGCGTGCGTGTGGGTGGGTGGGTGGGAAGTGCGTGCGTGCGTGCGTGCATGCGTGTGTAGGTGGGTGGCTCGGGGTGGGAGAGCGTTTGTGCATGCGTGCGTGCGCGTGAGTGCGTGCGTGCGTGTGTGCGTGTGTGTGTGTGTGTGTGTGTGTGTCAACTCGGTAGGGTTAGCGGCGAGGCAGCGGGTGTCGCGGGAAAGGCTGCGGGTGTTGCGTGGCGTGATGCGGGACGTGCAGGTGGGGGTGTGAGCATACGTGCGTGTGTGTGTGTGTGTGCGTGCGTGTGTGTGTGTGTGTGTGTGTGTGTGTGTGTGCGTGCGTGCGTGTGGGGGAGTGTGTTTGTGTGTGTGTGTCAACACGGGGTTACGGCGAGGCGGCGAGTGTCGCGGAAAAGCTGCGGGTGTCGCAGGGTGTGTGATTTGGGACGTGCAGATGCGTGCGTGTGTCAGGGCGAGGGGGCCCATGTGTTCGTGTGCGTGCCCCATGTGCACATGCGTCCATCAGTGGTGTCATTAAGGAAACAAAGAATGTCCTGCTTGCCCCTGCAGCATTGGAGGGAACATGCCGATTGTCCCGGCACGAGGCGTTTTTTGCGGAGAAGTGTGAACATTGTCGAATTTCACACGTTTTTTTGTTGCGAAAATCCCGCGATTCGCCCCCGCAGTTTCCTCCAAATTTCCCGGTTGTACCCCGCAGCCCCCAGGCTGCGAAGGCGCTTATGACACCACTGGCGTCCTTGTGTATGGTGTAGACTCAGCGTACATGTTGTGTTGCGCCCGCAGGAGCTCGCGTCCAAGTTTCGTTGCAACGAGACGGCGTCCATCCAGCAGGCGATGCGCTGGGTGGGCCAACCGCCGCTCGCAGGCCTGCCGGCGGTTATGGGCTTGCCGATCCACCAACCGCCGGTCAACCAACCGCCGGTCAACCAACCGCCAGCCAGCCAACCGCCGGCCAGCCAACCGCCGGAGCGGCGGGCGGGCGATGGCGACGCGGCTGGGGCTGTGGCTGGGGAGCAGAGTGGTAGCAGCGGCAGCAGCAGCAGCAGCGGCGGGCCCGCAGGCGCTGTTGCAGACGAGGGGGAGGAGGCGGAGCGGCGGCAGACGGACGGCCTCGGCGGCAGCGGGCGAAGTGAGGACGTGGGCGCGGGCGGCGGTGCTGGTGGTTTCGCCGGTAGCAGCGGGCCCAGTGGGGGCGTGGGCGTGGGTGGCGGTGATGTTGGTGGTTTGGCGGCGCGGGTGGAAGCACAGGAGAGAGGCAGGGGGGCGGAGGCCGGGCGGGGGGCGGGGGGCGAGGAGGGCGTCGAGGACATGGTCGAGGAGGAGGAGGACGTGGTGGAGGTTGCGGCACGCCTCTCGTTTGCCGCGCTGCAGTGGCTGCCGCAGTCGACGCCCGAGGTGGGTGCGGTGGTGCTGGTGGCTGGTAGTGGGTGTGCTGGTGGGTGTGCTGGCGCTGGTGCTGGCGCTGGCGCTGGTGTTGATTTGTGCTGGTTGGTGTGATGGTGCTGGTGCTGGTTGGTCCTGGTGCTGGTGCTGGTGTTGATTTATGCTGGTTTGTGTGCTGGTTGGTGTGCTGGTGCTGGTCCTGGTTGGTCCTGGTGCTGTTCCTGGCGCTGGCGCTGGTGTTGATTTGTGCTGGCTGGTGTGCTGGTGCTGGTGCTGGTGCTGGTTGGTGCTGGTGCTGGTGCTGGGTGCCTGGCCTGGCTCGGCCTGGCCCGGCCAGAGATGTGACAGGCCGTTCCAAGCCAGTCGTAGTGTTGGTGCTGGTGCTGGATAGTGGTGTGCTGCTGCTGCGGGTGCGGGTGCGCTGCTGGTGCTTGTGTTTTTGCAGGGTTTACACGTACGCGCCCGGAGGACCTCGGGGCGTGAGTGAATGCCTAGACTATACACGTCTACGAGAGCTCTACTTAGAGAGCCCGCAAGGCCACGCAGTGCGCGCCAGACTACCAGGGCTGGTGCTTGTGCTGCTCGCACTCTCATTCCTCTCCACACGTGCAGTACTGTCCCCACACGCTCGCACGCGTACATGCACGCACACTCCCCTCCTGCTGCTGCAGCTGCCGCTGTCTCGCTCATGTCCACACGCACGGTGCGTGCCCATGCGTGCACGTACACACACACACACACACACCTGCACCGCAGGAAAAGGTCGAGCTCGTGCGCTCCCGCCTACTCGCGATCGACTGCTACAACCTGCCCGCCCGCCTGGAGCTCGTCACCAACGTCGTGACTGCCCAGCGCGACAGCCTCGCCGCCAAGGTGGCAATCATGGGCGCAGAGCCGCCGGCGGGAGGGAGAGCGACGGCGGGGGGCCAGCAGTAGTTGCATGCTCCACAGCTGTTGACTTTCCTGTTATGGGTGCCGGCTCCTGGTCTCTCAAAAAAGCAGCTTGCGCAGCGCGACAGCGTCGCCGCCAAGGTGGTAATTATGGGCGCGGAGCCGCCGGCAGAAGGGAGAGCGACGGCGGGGGGCTAGCAGTAGTTGCATGCTCCATAGCCGTTGACTTTCCTGGGCGCCGGCTCCTGATCTCTCAAAACAGCAACTTGCGCAGCGCAACGCCCAGTCCCGATCAGGGCACCCGACGACGACTAGAAAGGTAAAATTAACTTGCAGCGCTGTGCTGCCCGCCTGCGCAGCGTGAGCACCGTACTCCACTTAGGTATGCGCGCCTGACGTGTCGGACTGGGGCCCCGAAAACACCACACAGGAGAGGTGGAGGAAGCACCAGCTCTGGGGCCCAGCCCGACACCCCACCTCCACGTACCTGAAGCGGGAGGGCGGGAGCCTGTCGGCGGAAGCCCACATGCTGGCTCTCGCCCAAGGGATAGCCAAGTACAGGGAGCTGGGGGAGGTGCTAGTTTTGGGGGACCTCAACGCCCGCACCGGCCAAGCGGACGACAGGGGGGGGCACGACGCCGAGGGGGGTGACCCCGCCCTCGCGCTGACCGCTTGGGACATCACACGGGCTGGGCGGGTAGGACAGCGGACGTCTGCCGACCACGGGCCGCAGAACGCGCACGGGAGGGACATGATTAGACTGTGCCGAGACACCGGGATGGTGATTCTGAACGGGCGCTTGCCAGAGGATGAGGGGGGAGCACACACATTCCATGCAACAGGCAGGAATGCGCACAGCGTTGTTGACTACCACGTTGCATCGCCGGCTCTCATGTTTAGCGAGACGGGGGCCCCGCGGGAGGGGGCCACGCTCAGGGTGCATACGATCCCCACCCTGCCAGGCTGGAAGGGGTCCTTTGACCACTGCCCAGTTGTGCTGACCATGGGCGAGGCGGCCGGTGAGGCGGTCGCCACGCCACACCCTACCATGCCATGCACCACGCCAACTAGATTTAGGTGGCCTGAGGGGGGGGAGCGTGCCTACGCACGGGAGCTGCAGGGGGTGGCGGCAGAGATCAAGGGGGCGCGGGAGGCCCCCACGGTAGATGAGGAGCAGGCGCTCCTAGAAGGGGCGGTTGAGCGGGCAGCGCGGGCGCTGCACGCGTCAGGGGCGGCTGGGGCGGTGCTGGTAAAACCAGGGGGGGGGGGCGCATCAGTGCGACCACACAACACATGGTATGCCCAGGAGTGCAAGGAGGCACGGCAGGCGTATCGAGAGGCCGAGAGGGCGCACGGGGCGCAGTCGACGCTGACCTCAGCAGCGTTCAGGGCGTATAGGCAGACCACGCGACGCGTGCGCCGGGCATGGGAGGCCCAGGAGTACGACGCTATGCTCAAACACATGCATGGCGCCCCCAGGAAATTCTGGCGCAAGGTTAAACCAGGGAGCCAGGGAGGGGGGCTGAGGGATGTAGAGGGGTGGACGACCTACTTTGAGGGCCTGGTTGGGGGCGAGCATGCCCATGGGGAGCTGCAGGAGGGAGGGAACCCGTTTTCGGATGCCTCCGAAGGAAATAAGCAGCGGGCACGAGTACTCAACGCTTGGATCACCGAGGACGAGGTGAGCACAGCCCTCCTGGGCATGGCGGCGGGCAAAGCGCCGGGCGTGGACGGCGTACCGGTGGAATTTTATCAAAGGGCATGGACTGGGGAGGGGGACACAGGGGGTGGGGGAGATGTGGAGGGGAGCGAGCCGCAACACGCGCTGCTTGAACCGATCACACATCTACTCAATCGGGTCTTCCGCGAGGGGTATCCCAAAGCATGGCACATGGGGGCAGTCACGCCGGTGCCGAAGAAAGGCAATCTGGACGAGCGGGACAACTATAGGGGCATCACGGTGGGTGGGGCGCTTGCTAAGCTCTATAGTCTGGTGCTACTCCGCAGACTAGACGACCTTGCTGAGAAGGGCGGCCATAGAGCCGCCGGGCAGGCAGGGTTCCGGAAGGGGCGGGGGACCCCTGACAATGCCTTCATCCTACAGCACATGATTGAGAGGCGCAGCCATGAGCGAAAACCGCTGTATACTGCCTTCATCGACTTTAGAAAGGCATACGACTGCGTGCATCGGCAGCTCATGTGGGAGTGCCTTAAGAGCCTGGGGGTGGGGGGGGCGTTTTTAGCAGCCCTGACATCACTGTACGATGGGGCTGGCATGTGCGTGCGCATAGACGGCACGGTGGGACCAGGCTTCACCACACGCCAGGGGGTCATGCAGGGCGACCCAATGTCGCCGCTTTTGTTTGGGCTGTTTATCGACTCACTAGAAGGGGAGCTTGACGCACAGATGCCAGAGGTCGGGGTCCCCCTAGGGACAGGAGCAAACAGGCGGCTCCTACGGTTACTCTTGTATGCAGATGACCTCGTGCTCATGGCAGAGACGCCGGAGGCGCTCCAGCGCTTGCTAGATGCACTTCACGTTTTTTGCAGGACGCACGCTCTCACTGTCAATGTCCGCAAATCTGAGGGGGTGGTGTTTAACGACCAGTACTGCCCGGTCACGAGCGCCAGGGGAAGGGTGACCCTGAAGTACGCTGGTATGGACCTGCCCATCAATCACGAGTTTAAATATCTGGGCATGCTTTTTGGGAGCCGTCGGGCAATAGGCGCGGGGCTGGAGCAGAGGCAGGGGGCGGGCCAGCGTGCACGCTTCGCCCTAGCGCGCAGATACGATGCCATGGGCCTCCACAACGTGGGAGTAAAGGCGCACCTGTTCAACGCACTGGTGCGACCTGTAATTAACTACGGGTGCGAGATCTGGGGCCCAGGGTTGATGGCGGGGGCGGGCATGGGGGTACAGGGGATCTTCTCGGGGGCAGCCGACAAGTGGGGGTTGGCTGGAGGGGACGGGGGCCCCTCCAAGGCGGCGCGCCGCAAGTGGCGCGCCATGGAAGCCCTGCACTTGCAATCTGTGCGCGAGGCCCTCCGTATTCGCAGGTGTGGGCAACAGCTATCGCTGCTGGCGACGGAGGTGGGCTGGCGACCGCTGTCGACCGACTGGCTGCGGCAGGCGGCGCGCTTCTGGGCGAAAGCGCTACGGCGGCCGGATGGCGATCTGCTGAAGGCGGCAATGCGGGAGAGCTGGGAGCTAGCGGCGGGTGGCGTGCGAGAGAGCTGGGTGGCACAGCTGAGCGAGTGCCTCAGCACAGTGGGGCACACGCTGGTGTGGGGCCAGGAGGCGGGGGGCATCGCCCGCCTGCTAGAGACAGCAGCGGCAGGTTGGCTGGCATCAGAGACCAGCACACCAGAGCTGCCAGAGGACGCCAACCAGCTCAGCGTCGTCCGCTCAGTGCCTGACTCATGGTCACACCGCTTCAAGATGCTTACTTACTTGCGGTGGATGGCAGACGACTGTGGCGGCGCACCAATGCTCTGGACGGGGCTGAACAGCGCCGCCCAGATCACGACACTCGCACGCTTTAGAATGGGGCTGCATGAACTGCAGATAGAGAAGGGGCGCCACACGGCGCAGGCAGAGCCACGCAGCCAGAGGCTCTGTCGCCTTTGTGGCATGCGGGAGGATGAGGCACACGTGATTTTTGAGTGTCCAGCGTATACGGAGACACGCGTACAGTTCCACACCCTTTTCCTGAGCGTCCCTGGGGACGATAAAGGCTTGGATGCGAAGATGCGGGCGTTTATGAACCCCAGCCCGGGGCTACTTTACCCTTGTTTTTGGCGTGACATGGCCAACTTTCTGGTCTCGTGCCTTGATATACGTAACACAAGCCTGGAGATGGTAGAGGATCGGGAGGAATAATTGACCTGAAGCGAACGATGTTTTGAATTAGGAGTCAATGAGGCAGCCACGATAGTGGCGGGGACCCAAGCGTGGGTTCCCGAGGAGCTGCGGTGGACTGTGCCGTTTGCAGTGCACCGCAGCTGGCGCACCTGAGAAATGCCCACGCTGGGTCTCACACGTGAAAGCTGCCTCAAAGATGACGACCTCAAAACGGAGTATGCAGAAGGAACATATTTATCCGCTATAACCGGGGGGCAAGCTTGCTTTCTAACCTATCACCAAATCCCACACTGTTGGTCACTACTGACCGCCTTTTCCAGCCCCTTTCTAGGTAGTTAGGCTTAGGGATGTGCCCCTCACCGAGTCCTTCTGTGCCTCCCCCCTTCAGCAGGGGGGGGGCCTGCGACACGTCCAATGTCGTGCTCGGTGCAACTACAAGGGGTCAGCTTCTGCTCAGAGCCGGGTTAAGGGTAACAGGTTGAGAATCCTGTGAATGCTGGTTGAAATCCCAGTTAGAAAACCCCTTAACACGTTAGAGGTTGCGGCCCGGCTGGATATCCTTTTCGGCCACGTCTTGGCCTTTCTCCCCACGGGGGGATGTCTCTTCTGGCAATTGGCGACGAACCTGCCTTGCGTTTTCCGTTTCCCAACATGCGCTCACCGACTTCAACAAGCGTTTGCTGCCGCTGCGGTAGGGGACCTAGGGGTGCGCCCACGCTCTTTACAGAGTTGGGGTTCCCTACCACCAACAGCCAGCCATCTCAGTAAGGTGCTCGGGCCATATGGCGCCGAGCACGGTCTTATACGCCTTTAGAGGTGTCCCTGACTGTAACATCCATCATCAACGGAGCACCCCAAGGGATCGTTTGGGTGGGAATGGAGACAGGAAGTCCGTTGGTACCAAATCCTCAAACTCTGACACGAGTTCTTTCAGTTTCGTTTGAAACTCCGGAGAGCACTCGTGGTCGACAGGACAGTGCACTCAGTCGCTGTCACTCCCTCCGCCGACGCCCGCCATACCCCACGCGCCCGAGGTCTTGCTAGGTGGGGTCCCATGGTCGACAAGACAGTGCACTCAGTTGCTGTCACTGTCGCCGCCGACGCCCGACGTCGGTGACGGCGGCAGCAGCTCCCCAGCTGCCCGTCCGAGCGACGCCACTACGTGCGCCGCGCGCGCCCCCGCGCGCTCGGGTCCGAGGAGGTAGTGCGCGCAGAGCTGCGCTGTCGCGGGGCCGAGCGCGAGGCCTGACCCCTCGTGGCCGGCTGCAACGACGATGCCTGTGGCAGTGTGTGTGTGTGTTTGTGTTTGTGTGCGCGTGTGCGTGTGTGCGTGTGCGTGTGCGTGTGTGCGTGTGCGTGTGTGCGTGTGCGTGTGTGCGCGAGTATGCGTCCGTGTACGCGTGCCTGGTTTCACCTGGCGCATGCCTGGTTTCACACTCACCTGAAGCCCTCAGAACCAGTCCTACGAGCTGCTTCCCACCAGGCGCATACAGTTACAGTTGAAGTTACATTGGCTTTCCAGCAAAGACTAACTCTAGTCCTAGTACCACCGCCTAGACCCAAGTCCAGTTCTGGCCCTAACAATTACTTGTGAGGGGCGGTAGCCACCAGCCGGCTGCCTGCCAACGTGTAGTCCCAGAGCAAAAAGGAGAGCTATTGTGCGACGCCTCCAAAATAGGTCCTAACTGCTTCTAGGGGATAGGGGGTCAAGTGGCGCTTGCCAATCTACTTGACCGCCGTGGTGGAGGGGCCGGCGCCTGAGGGGCAGCCGGACCGTACACCACGGCTCTCCACCCGACCCTATCCTGAGCACGCTCAAACGCCGTGTCCGAAAAAGTCTTCCAATCAGAACGAGTGCCACTAGTTTCGCCTAGCTGCTGAATCAGTAGCTTAAAATAGTGTCGGGAGGAGGCTGGAGGCCGGCCTTGCTGCCGAGCCACATCCATTGTGCAGTCAAAAGTCGTACGAGGAAGACGAGAAGCCGGCATGCGCATCACATGGCCTAGCCACTGCATTGATCGCTTTGCCACAAGGCTCTCAATTGGCTCAGTGTCGCACGCCTGCCGAATATAAGTTAATCTGTGCCGGTCGACCAGGCGCACACCCAGAATGCGACGAAGGCAGTTAGAGTGGGCAACCTCCAATCGAGTCAGTTGTGTTTTAGTAGGGGCCCATGTTTCGCAGCCGTACAGAAAGTGGGGCAGCACGAAAGTGTTGTAAACCCGCATCTTAGACTGCACTTGCATCTTCTTGCTGGCCCAAATCTTATCAAAAGACGCAAACACGCCCAGCGCGCGACCGACACGCACACCGATCTCCTTTTCCACACCACCACTCTGGGTTATCCAACTCCCTAGATACTTAAATGCAGAGACGGTCTTCACTTCACCACCAGTCAGCGCAAACGTGGGCAGATCCGCGTCAAAATCTGCTGGCAAAATCATCACTTCTGTCTTGGCGGCGTTGATTTGCATGCCAAAGCTAGAGGACACTTTGTCAAGGATTTTCAGCATAAGCGCCAACTGAGCTGGGTCATGCGAGAACAAACATAAATCGTCGGCATACATCAGCATTACTATACGCTCAACCGACGACGACAACACAGAGCCGCCGGCTCGGGTCACGACTGACACGCCAGCCCCCTCTGGCATCATGTCTAGCGCCTTTTCACTATGTGGTCAATAAAAACAGGCGCATACAGCCGGCCGCAAAGAGGGGGCCACACGTGCGTGCGCGTGGGTGCATGTGTGCGCGCGCGCGTGTGCGTCTTGTGCGTGTTGTGTGCGCGACCATGCGCGTGCTGTTTGTGCGTACCTGGCGCCCCGTCCCCAGCCCCACCACTTGCATACAGCCGGCGCACAGAGGGGGGCATGCACGTGCGTGCGCGCGCGTGTGTGCATGTGAGCGCGCGCGCGTGTGTGTCTTGTGCGTGTTGTGTGCGCGAGTGCGCGAGCATGCACGTTTGTGTGCGCGTACCTGGCGCCCCCGGCACCGGCCCCACGAGCGGCTTTCCACCACTTGCATACGGCCGCAGCCCCACTCGCACGTCGTCCCCAAGGGGGTCGGCCACGGAGGATAGGTGCGGTAGGAACGCGCTTGCGCGCGCCATGATGGACGCCACAATGTGGGGGCTCGGCTGCACAGGGTGTGTTGTGTGTGTGTGCGTGTGTGTCTGGGGGGGTCGATTTTACAGTATGTCGGACGCCTTTTGATGACGTATTACAAGGTGTGTGTGTGTGTGTGGCAATACGGCAGAGAGAGGCACGGCGTGAGCGTGTGTGCGCCATGATGGACGCCACAGTGTGGGGGCTCGGCTGCGCAGGGTGTGTGTGTGGGTGGGTGGGTGGGTGGGTGCATGCATGCGTGTGTGTGTGTGGTCGATTACACAGTCTGCCGGACGCCTTTGATGGCGTATTACATGGTGTGTGTGTGAGTGTGTGTGTCACACCCTGCTATACCGCACCCCCCTCTCTTGTCCCACACGGAGCGCATGTGAACCCCGACTATATGTTTGTGTGCGTGTGTTTGTGCATGCATGTGTCGGCAGTTGGGTCGGCCGCGGAGGATAGGTGCGGTAGAAACGCGCGCGTGCGCGCGCCATGATGGACGCCACGATGTGGGGGCTCGGCTGGACAGTGTGTGTGTGTGTGTGTGCGTGTGAGCGTGTGTGGTGGGGAGGTCGAGTTTGCAGTCTGTCGGACGTGTTTGATGCGTATTAGATGTTATGTGTTGGTGTGTGGTGTGTGTGTGTGTGTGTGTGTCGGCGGTTGTGTGTGGCAACACGTCAGAGAGGTGCGGCAGGAACGCGCGCGCGCGCGCGCGCGTGCAAGTGCACAACATGGCGGACACACACACACACAAACACCTGCATGACACACACCGGCATGACACACACACACACCTGCATGACACACACCGGCATGACACACACACACACACACATGACACACCTACATGACACAGACACACACACACACACACGCATGACACACACACACACCTGGTTGCTCCATCCCGAGAACTCGCCTGCTCCCCAGCAGCAGCCGTCCATGCACACACACACACACACACACACACACCTGGTTGCTCCACCCCGAGAAATTGCGGCTGCTCCCCAGCAGCACCCGCCCGTTGCACACACACACACACACACACACACACACACACACACACCTGGTTGCTCCACCCCGAAAACTCGCGGCTGCTCCCCAGCAGCAGCCGCCCATTGCACACACACACACACACACACACCTGGTTGCTCCACCCCGAAAACTCGCGGCTGCTCCCCAGCAGCAGCCGTCCGTTGCGCGCCTCTGTCGCTGTGAACGTGATGTCGACGTCGACGTCGTCGTCATGGCTGCCGTCTGCCGGGCCCATGTCGCAGATGCCAGCAGCATAGTGCTGTGGAGTGTGTGTGTGCGTGCGCGTGTGTGTGTGTGTGTGTGTGTGTGTGAGTGTGAGTGTGTGTGTGTGTGTGTGTGTGCACGCGTGTGTGTGTGTGTGTGCGAGTGTGTGTGTGTGTGTGTGTGTTTTCAATGTCGATGTCGTCATCACGGCTGCCGTCTGCCGGACCCATGTCGCAGATGCCAGCAGCATAGTGCTGTGGAGAGTGTGAAAGAGAATGTGTGAGATGGATAGATGGATATGCGAGAGAGAGAGAGACAGGGTGTGAGGAGGAGGGTGTGTGGGAGCGTTGGGGATGCAGGTTCAAGGGTTCATGAGGAGGGGGAGGTGGCTGCCGTTTGCAGGGCCCATGTCGCAGATGCAAGCAGCTTAGTGCTGTGGGGCAGGATAGGGCCAAGGCAGGAAGGCAAGACAGAGGGGATGGGTTGGTGGGTGGTAGGCTGCCTGCCGTCTGCCGGTCGCATGTCGCAGATGACCGCAGCAAAGTGCTGCAGAGAGAGAGAGAGAGAGAGAGAGAGAAGAGAGAGAGAGAGAGAGAAGAGAGAGAGTGGGAGTGCTGGGATGCAGGTTTAAGGGTTCATGAGGAGGGGGAGGTGGCTGCCGTTTGCAGGGCCCATGTCGCAGATGCCAGCAGCATAGTGCTGTGGGACAGGATAGGGCCAAGGCAAGAAGGCAAGGCAGAGGGAAGGATTGGATGAGTGTCTGTCGCGTGTCAGATTGGATGAGTGTCTGTCATGTGTCAGCCTGCCGTCTGCCGGGCCCATGCCGCAGATGCAAGCAGCATAGTGATGTGGATAGTGTGTGTGTGTGTGTGTGTGTGTGAACGTGATGTCGACGTCGACGTCGTCGTCATGGCTGCCGTCTGCCGGGCCCATATCACATTTTCCAGCGGCTTAGTGCTGCAGTACACACACACGCACACACACACACACACACACACGCAAGCACCCCCATACACACACCTTGGTGTACGCCATCTCCACCACCCCAGCGCCCAGCCACGGCATTCACACACACGCATGCTCCCCCCCACAAACAAGCAAGCAAGCATGCACACACACACACAAAAACCTTGGTGTACGCCATCTCCACCACCCCAGCACCCAGCCGCGGCATTCACACACACACACACACACACGATAATGCGCCATCGAAGGCGTCCGTGACGGACTGTAAAATCGACCCCACACACACGCCCCCCCCCCCACAAAACACAACACCCACACCACACCCACACCCACACCCCTCCACACACACACACACGCACCCACACCCACACCTTGGTGTACGCCATCTCCATCACCCCAGCACTCAGGCGCGGCATCCCTGGCGGCGGCGACACCTCGAGTAGGTGGCCCCTACGTGGCTGTAGCGCTGCCTGCCAGTGGGGCGATCCCTGCATGGCGGCATACATGACACAAGGCACATGAGAGATGGCAGTCAAGTATGAAGAAGGGGGGGTTCGCGTGTGTGTGTGTGTGTGTGTGTGTGTGTGTGTGTGTGTGTGTGTCGTGGGAGGGGAGGACAGGTGCACCTCGGAGCAGGTGCCCCCTGCGCGGCTGTAGCGCTGCCTGCCAGTGGGGCGATCCCTGCGCACACGACAGAGGCATGGCACAAGGCAGCCAGGATGTCAAAGGGTGGGGGGGGGGGGGGGGGGGCGACACCTCGAGCAGGTGGCCCCTGCGAGGCTGCAGCGCTGCCTGCTAGTGGGGCAATCCCTGCACAGACAAACGCGACATACGAGGCACGGCACAAAACACATGGCAGACGGTAGTCAAGGATGAAATCGGGTGGGTGAATGGGTGGGTGGGGATGGGAGGGAAGGGAGGGCGACACCTCGGAGCAGGTGACCCCTGCGTGGCTGTAGCGCTGCCTGCCAGTGAGGCGACCCCTGCATGGCGTATGGCAGATGGCAGTCAAGGATGAAATCGTGTGTGTGTGTGGGGGGGGACGTGAGGGGGGGAGGGGCGACACCTCGGAGCAGGTGACCCCTGCGTGGCTGCAGCGCTGCCTGCCAGTGAGGCGACCCCTGCATGGTGGCATGCATGACAGAATGTGCATGGAAGTCATGGATGAAATCGGGTTGGTCGGGTGGGTGGGCTGGTGGGGAGGGGAGGGGAGGGAGGGGCGACACCTCGGAGCAGGTGGCCCCTGCGTGGCTGCAGCGCTGCCTGCCAGTGGGGGGACCCCTGCATGGCGGCATGCATGGCGCATGGCAGACGGCAGCCGAGGATGAAATCGGGTGGGTGGGCTGGTGGGGAGGGTGGGGAAGGAGGGCAACACCTCGAGTAGGTGTCCCCTGCGTGGCTGCAGCGCTGCCTGCCAGTGGGGCGATCCCTGCACAGACAAACACAACATAAGAGGCACGGCACAAAGCACATGGCAGACGGTAGTCAAGGATGAAATTGGGTGGGTAAATGGGTGGGTGGGGATGGGAGGGAAGGGAGGGCGACACCTCGGAGCAGGTGGCCCCTGCGCGGCTGTGGCGCTGCCTGCCAGTGAGGGGATCCCTGCGCATGAGAGGAGATGCACGGCAGACGGCAGTCAAGGGTGAAATCGGGTGGGTGGGTGGGTGGGTGGGTGGAGGGGAGGGGAGGAGAGGGACACCTCGGAGCAGGTGGCCCCTGCGCGGCTGTAGCGCTGCCTGCCAGTGAGGGGATCCCCTGCGCATGAGAGGAGATGCACGGCAGTGGGTCGGGTGTGTGTGTGTGGAGGGTGGGTGGTGGTGGTGGTGCGTGGCGTGTGTGTGGTGTGTGTGTGTGTGGGGGGGGGGGCGTGTGGGGGGGGGCACAGCGCAATGCGGTGGGCGCACACACACATACACACGCATACAACCAACCAACCAACCAACCAAGCGTTACATGAGGCCGTCCGCATGCACCGGCAATGCCTGTACTACTAACAGCAGTACACCCCGGCAATTGTTACGAGGTCTGACCCGTGCACTGGGATGTCTGTCGAATAGCGGGTGACCGACCAGCGCCTGAATCGAGTGGATAGTATCCTTGGGTTGGGGGGGTCGGGGGGTTGCCTCTGAGGCACTGGCATCTAACTAAAGGCTTGCTGAATAAAGGCTTGCTGACTGTGACCACCATCATCATCATTATCTACTTTGTTGGCTGGCTGTTCCCGCATTGGCTGCCATCTCTCTGCAAATACCATTCCACAGGCGTGAGAATCTCGCGAGGGTGAGCCACCCAGGAGGCCGCCTGCGGGCTAGTATCACAGCAAGCTCGGGGACGGTCTTCAGCTGGGACTCCGGTGGGGACTCGGCGTACTCCTTCTTGGCCTTGTCAAACTGCGTTGTGACGGCAGTCTTGAACAAGTAGGAGTCGAAAATGTCTTGGACATTCTCACGGTAGGAGGTGATGACCGCACCTTGGTAGGGTATCACGTCTGGTCGTCAGTGCATGAAGTGGGCGGCGGTGGCTGGGAACATGGGTTCGGCGGGCGGGGAAGGGGAGGGGGGGGTTGGAGGAGGCAAGGGGTGAGAAGGATGGGGGTTGGGAGGAATCGGAGGAGGCATGGGGGGGGTCAGAGGAGGCGTGGGGGGCAAGGGGGTAGAGGGAGGGGGGTTGGGAGGGATCGGGGGAGGCGTGGGAGGAATCGGAGGAGGCGTGGGGGGCAAGGGGAGAGAGGGCGTGGTTGGGAGGGATCGGAGGAGGCGTGGGGGGCAAGGGGGAGAGGGAGGGGGGTTGGGAGGGATCGGAGGAGGCGTGAAAGGGATCGGAGGGGGCGTGGGAGGCAAGGGGGAGAGGGAGCGGGGTTGGGAGGGATCGGAGGGGGCGTGGGAGGGATCGGAGGAGGCGTGGGAGGCAAGGGGGAAGAGGGAGGGGGGTTGGCAGGGGTGGGGGGCGGAGGAGTGGAGGTGGGGAGGCGGCGGACGAGGGATCCAATGAACAACAATCGGTGTTTGTTGATCGTGACGATGATAGGAGTGGTGGGAGGGTGCGCGGCATGTAGTTTGGCAGTGGAGATTTGCTCCAAGGTGTGGCGGGAGGGGGCTTTCAGGCGGCGGAGAAAGCGGTTGTGGGTTACCTCGAGGCGGTGGATGTGAGTTTTGTTTAGCGTCCAGGTTTGGCAGCCGTACAAGAGGGCGGATACAACAAAGGCATTGTACAGGTTGATCTTGGTGGTGAGGGTGATCTCATCTGATTTCCAAAACCGTGGGGTGAGGCGGGTGAAGGCGTACCATGCGGAGCTGATCCGGCGTGATATTTCTTCGTCGAGGATGTTGGTGGGCGGTGGGGGGTCAGGGTCGTCGAAAGGGGGGTAGGTGGGGGGTGAGGCCATGATGCTGCCGAGGTATTTGAAGCTGGAGGTGTGGTGGACCAGGTGGGGGGTAGGGGAGGAGTTGGAGGGGATGGCGATGGGGGTGGTGGTGGGGCCGGTGTGGGCAGACGGGTGGCCGAGGGATTGCGCAACGGTTTTGCTGTAGTTGATCTCAAGCGCGAGGTCAGAGCAGGTGCCGTCGAGGAGGGTGAGCACGGTGCGGAGGGCGTCCTCGGAGAGGGAGAGTAGGGCGATGTCGTCGGCATAGAGTAGGAGGGGGAGGACGGTGGTGTCGTAGTCTTTGCGGGACTCGGGGGTGTGGAGGACGCCGTCGACAACGTAGCCGATTTGGATGCCAGCGTTGGGGATCTGGGCAATCAGGGATCTGATAACGGTGTCGATGTGGACGTTGAAGAGTGGGGGGAGATGGGGCAGCCTTGCTTGACACCGGTTTCCAGAGGGAAGGGGGCAGAGAGTGCGTCGCCGACGCGGGCACGGGCCGTGGCATCAGAGTAGAGGCTCTTGATGTGGTCGAGGAGGTCAGGGGGTACTCCGCGGTGGCGGAGGGTTTCCCAGAGCGCGGGGTGGTTGACACGGTCGAACGCCTTCGAGAGGTCAACGTAGGCCACGTGAAGGGGGGCGTGAGCACGGTGGGACTCCTCTTGGAGGCGGCGTAGGGCAAAGATGGCGCCAGTAGTGCCTCGGACGGGCCGGAAGCCGAACTGGGAGGTGTGAAGGGATGGCTCCAGGTGCCGTCCGAGGCGGCCGAGGAGGATGTGGGTGTGGACTTTGCCCGGGACGGGCAGGAGGGAGATGCCACGGTAGGACTTGCAGAGAGTGGTCGGGCCTGAGGATGCGCCCTTGTAGAGGGGGCAGATCTCCGCTTGTCTCCACGAGGTAGGAGTGGTGTTGGTGTCCCAGCATGAGCGGATGATGTCGTGGAGGGCGGAGGCGACGGCGGGGCCGCCGCTCTTGATGAGGGGAGCGGTGATGGCGTCGGAGCCCGGGGAGGTGTTTTTGAGTGCCTTGATGGCGGCCTCAATCTCGTCTCGTGAGGGCTCGGAAGGTGTGGGGGAAGGGGATGGGGCGGCGTGGGCGTGGGCGGGGACGGGGGGGGAGAGTGTGGGGGAAGGGGATGGGGCGGCGGGGGCTGGGGCGGGGGCGGGTACAGGGAGGGAGGGAGGCGTGATGGCAGGAGGGGCAGGGGGGGCAGTGGGTGTGTGGGCCAGGTGGGAAGCCAGGCGGGCGGGGTCGACGGTGGAAGGGAGGGTGTGGAGGGTTTCAAAGTGTTTGCCAAACGCGTTGGCCACGGCCTGCGTGCCGAAGCAGAGGCGGTCGTCGTCGCCGCGGATGGCTGGGGCGGTGGCGGAGGAGGGGCGGTTGACGAGGCGTTGGAGGGCACGGTGGGCGGTGTGGGGTTTGTGGTTGTCGAAGTCATGTTGGATGACAGCGGCATTGGTGTTCCAGTGCGTGTCGGTGTCCGCTCTCAGGGAGGACTTCAGCTCTGTCTGTAGACGCTTGGTCTTCCCGCGGAGAGCATCAGAGAGGGGAGTGTGTCGGGCGTGGAGGGCGGACTCGACGCGGAGGGATTGGAGGTCACGCGCGAGTGACAGGGATTTGTCAGAGAGGGTGAGGTGGGTGGGAGCTTCGGGCGGGCGGCGGCCAAGCACCGCCTTGGCCGCGGTGTGGAGGGCCGCGTTGAAGTGGTCCATCCGCTGGTCCAAGGTGAGGGGAAGAGGGAGGGGTGGCGGGGTGGCGAGGGCGTCCGCGACGGCCTCGGCGTACGCGTTCTGCGTGGCTGGGTCGCGGAGCAGGTCAGTGAAGTAGCGCGGGGGGGGAGGGGGCCGCTGGTGTTCGTGTCTCCAGGTTCTGGAGAAGTGGAGGCGGATGCGGGCGGTGACGAGGGCGTGGTCGGGTGGGGTGACGGTGGGGAGTGGGCGGGTGATGGGGCAGCGGGCGCGTACATCGTGGACAGAGGACAGGTGCGAGCTGCGGACCAGGATGTAGTCCAGGATGTTGCAGTCCTTGCGGTTGCGGCTGTACCAGGTGTATGCGCGCGCTGGGGGGTTGGGGAAGAAAGAGTGGGTGATGGAGAGGCTGTGGGCAGAGCAGAGATCGAGGAGGCGGTGGCCGTTGTCGTTGATGCTCGGCTTGTGGCGGAAGGCGGCGAGGGGGGAGTTGGGGGGGAAGGGGGAGGAGGGGCTGTGGGAGGTGGGGCAGGCGTGTCGGCCTACAGATGGGTGGGTGGTAGAGGAGGCGGCTGTGGTGGTGGCGTTGAAGTCGCCCATCACCAGGATGTAGTGGTGGGCAGGGGTGTGGGTGAGCGCGTCGTGGAGTTGTTCGTAGAACGCGTCCTTGGCGGGCCCGTTGTCGGCGGCCTCCGTTGGAGCGTACGCGACGATGGCGGTCATGGGGATGGCGCCGTTGGGGTGGAACCGGAGGACCAGGATGCGGTCGTTGATGGCCGCAAAGCCGGCGTCGGAGGCGCGAAGGAGCATGGCTGTGTCAGGGGATAGGAGTGCCCCGACGCCGTTGGTGTGCGCTGTGCCGCCAGACCATATGAAATGGTAGCCATTCTCCAGGGTGTGACAGCCGGAGCCGTGGTGGCGGACCTCCTGCAGGCCGCAGATGTCGATGTTGTGGGCACCGAGGTAGCGGGCGAGGAGGGTGGGCTGCGCCATGGGGTCGTGGCGCGTGCCGTCGGCTGCACCCCAGAGGGTGCAGCAGTTGTAGGAAGCAGCGGTGAAGTCGTGGTGAGGGTGAAGGAGTCGGGGGCGCGCGACCCCACCGGGGTCGCGCGCAGTAGCCGGAGGGACGGGTGGTGCAGGGTCGGTGGCTAGTCGCCCTGCCCGTCTGGGGGTGCGCTCAGCATCGCCCTAGCGGGCTCGCCGCCGCGGCCTTGGCGCGGGTGTTGCTGGCGGGGCCGGAGGGGGAGGCGGCGGCGGGGGTGGCGGCGGTGGGGGCGCGGCGGGGTGCGGTGGGGCGGCGGCGGCGGTGGCGGGAGGCGGCGGGAGCGGCGGCGGGGGCGGGGGAGGCGGCGGCGGCGGAGGGGACAGGGGTCGCGTTGGGGTGGGTGTAGGGGATGGCGCCGGGCTTGGCCTGGCGGGGGGGGTTCCCGGGGGAGGGTCCCGCACAGGAGGGGGGTCCCGCGCCGTTGTGGGCAGCGGCTGTGCCACCGCTGTGGCCCCAGCGTGCGGAGGAGGGTCCTGCACCGGCGGCGGGTTCCGCACCGCTGCTGTGGCCCCAGCCCTCGAGGGAGAGGGGGGTCTCTTGGGGGGAGGGCGAGCGCTGCTGGGCAGTGGCCGGGGTGGGGGTGCGCTGGGTAAGCGCGGGGGTGTTGTGGGGTGAGGCGGATGGGGTCGCCTGGAAGAAGGGGTTCGTCGTCAGCGAGGTGGCGATGCCGCGGGCGGCCTGGGAGGCGGCGTAGCCGGCCTGGCCAGCGGCGTTGACGGCCAGCATGATGAGGTTGTGGCTGTGAGGGGAGCGGGAGTGGCTGGGAGCGGGGACGGAGGGCCCGGCGGCAGAGGTGGGGTGGGGGTTGGCGGCGGCGGCGGCGCGTGGGGGGGCGGCAGCAGTGGGCCGAGGGGCGGCGGTGGCGGCCGGCGGGGACGAGGAGACGGTGATGGGGGGAGACGGGAGAGAGGAGGAGGTGGAGGAGATGGTGGGAGAGGAGCCGGCGGAGGGAGGGGAGAAGGGGAGGGCAGCGCGTGTGGCAGGCTCGTCATCGTCGGAGTCGAAGCGCATGTGGCGGGCGATGGGCAGGGCAGGTGCTTCTTCGGCGACAGGGGAGGCGAAGTGCACGTGGCGAGCAGGGGGGGGAGGTTGGCGGCGGCGGGGACCAACAGGTTGGCGGCGGCTGCGCGGGCGGCGACGGGGGCTGCGCGGAAGGCGGCGGCAGCGGGGTCGGGGGCGGCTGCGGCTGCGCGAGGGGGGGCGGCTGCGGCTGCGCGAGGGGGGGCGGCAGCGGCTGGAACGCGGCGGGGGGGAAGGGTTGGGCGGGGGCGGGGGTTGGCGGGGACAGCGCCGGCCCTGGGCGCGCGGGGGCGCATGGCGGGAGCGGCCTGCATGGGGCCTGCATGGGGAGGGGGTGCGGCGTTGGGAGCGTCGCGAGCAGCGTCGTGTTCGACCTGTCCAGCGATCGCGGGTGCGTTGGCGGCGTGGGGGGGGTAGGGGTGTCCAATCGCGTGGGGGTGGGCGGGGGGGGATGGGGGGGCGAGCTGGTACTTATCGGCGGCGCGGGCGAGGATGTTGAGGACCAGGGCCACGCCGTAGTGCAGTCCGGA
>VFSX01000138.1:333268-430768 GCA_016618255.1 Chlamydomonas sp. UWO 241
TGCGTGTGTGTGCGTGTGTGTTCGTGTGCACGTGTGTGTGTGCACGTGTTTGTACGCGTGTGTGTGTGTGTGTGTGTGTGTGTGTGTGTGTGTTAAGGGGGCAGTGTTGCAGGAAAGGAGAAAACATCGCATGGATGGCGACGGAGGGCCTGTGATCGTGCCGAGGTGTTTATGCGTGCGACATCATCTGTATCGGGGGTGTGTGTGGGGGCATACACAGACAGAACTGGAAACCCTTAAACCCCCAAAACCTAAAACCCTAAACCCTAAACCCTAAACTCCCAGCCATAGTACAGGGTCATGCGAGCCCTTGGCCAACAGCCGCTGTCTGTTTTGGCAGGAATCTGCTGCTACGTCAACATGCCCACGGTGCACACACCTGTTTCAACCTGTTTCGGTGCATCCCTCGCCCCGAGGAGGCCGATTTAGACGTGCGGACGCGGGAGTTTATGAATCCTCGGCAAGGCCAGGAGAGCCCCAGGGTCTGGCACAAGATGGCTGATTTTGTTTTCCGCCTGCTTTGAGACACGCACCGCATGCACAGCAATCATGATGGCGGATGTCAATTTTTGACAGCTTCCGGCCTCTTTCCTAGGGTCCAATGTGGCATCAAAGGCGTCCGACGGGCTGTGTGTACAGTTTCCTGTGTAATCGTAGATCTGTACATCGTAGACGAGCAAGAAACTATAGTTTCTGCTTATAGCTCAGTTCACACGAAGGTGGAATTGAGGAGCCAGGTATGGCCTAGTGCCCTTCCATAGTAAGTCATCCTGTTACTTTGTAACTAGGAGCTTAGCTTGTGTTTGTTTGTTGTGACCTAGTCACAGCTGCGAGCAAGCTACCTTCTAATCTCCCCCCGCCCACCCTCGCCGTCGGCATCGAGAGACTACGTCAAGGCGCCACAAGACAGCTGCTGGCGCCTGGAGACTACGTCGAGCCGCCACGAGACAGCTGCTAGCGCCAGGAGGCTGCTCTGAGGCGCCTCGCGGTAGCTGTGGCGTTTTTGCGGACGAGCAAGGCTAGCACGGGGGGTCCTGCGGAGAGGGCGCGGTCACGCGCACGCGTGGCCGTTGCGGACTGACGTGCCTGTGTGCGATAGATAGCTTGTGTAGGGGAGGTCTTTCGACTGGCACTGACCGTCACTGACCGTCCCAGCTAGCTTCTGTCGGGCGAGAGACCAATTAACAGAGAAGTCGAAATCTGGTGCCATTTTGCCTCTCGTCTCGTCTCTTTGCCTCGTCTTACTCCGACTCAGTCAGCCTTAGTAGAGCGGCTAAAGCAGAAACAATCGACCACACCTGCATCGAGCAGTTGCACGGAGAGGCCGTGCTCCTGCAGCAGAGCGTGGCGCTTCGCCAGCGCTGCTGCTTCCTTCTCGCTGGACGCCAGCAGCATGCTGCCACTCGCCTGCCACTCGATGCACCTAGGGGGGGAGAGCAAGAGAGGGAGAGGGAGAGAGGGGTGGACTCAGGCAGGCCAGGCAGGCCAGGCATAGGCTCTCATTCTAGCTTCTTCCTTCTTGCTGGATGCCAGCAGCATGCCACTCAGTGGTCCCTGGGAAGGATTTTAGTAATTAGTTTTCTGCCGGCTCCAGCAACTTTGACCGCTCATACCAGGCACAATACACAGCGGGTATTCATGCAACGCATGCCGTTGGGCTGCTCTCGGCACGAGCTTTCCAACGCACCGCTCCACGCCCTCTCCCACTAAGTGTGTGGTGGTTTTCTGGGAAATGGGAAATCCGGCTCGGAGCGGTATACGGCTCGCAGGGGAATCACTGATGCCACTGCCACTCGCCTGCCACGCAATGCTCCTGGGGAGAGAGAGAAGAGAGAGGAGAGAGACCAGGCGGGAGGGTTATTTGGAACGACCAGCATGCTCTGCCGCTCAGAAAACCAGCAGAGAAAGAGAGAGAGAGAGACAGGGAGAGAGGGAGAAAGAGAGAGAGTGAGGAGGAAGCTGGGAAGAATGGGATCGGGGCAGGGCAAGGCAGGGCGGGAGGCAGAGGCACAGGTCACGACATCACCCCACACACCCCGAGAGCGAAGAATCCGTCTCCGTCCGTCCCCGCGACTCATCCGCGAATCCCTCGCGAGTGGTGGGAATATGGATGGTTCGTGATGGCAGAGATGCGCGTCGACGCTTCACACCACTGCCCCCCCACTCCACGCACCCCGCGAGCGAAGATTCCGTCTCCAGCAGACCTGCGCCTCCATTTTGAGGTCGTGGCACTGGCAAAGTGGTACTACTTAAAAAACGAGGGGGGAGTTGAAGTGCACGTGTATCGATATCCACTCAACGCACCCCGCGATCGAAGCGTCGTTCCCCATCGGTCACTGCATTTGGCGACTGATCAGTCTAGGGACTCTTTTACAAATATGTGGGAATATATGGATGGGTCGTGATGACGCCTGCACACTACCTTTACACAATACTAATGTGGATCTGTGGGTCCAGTGCCCTGACTAGGTCCAGGGCGTGCGCACACGTGGGGGTTAACTCTCACCCCTACCAGGTAGCCAGCCAGTTTCATCCTGAAACTGAGTTTACGTCTGGCGCGAGCACCGACACAGGTCTAATACATCGTTACTGGTCACACAGACTGTAAAATCCATCATCATCAAGTGCTGCCCCACAACTGCTTTTTACGCACTCCTGCCCCACTTCACAGACACGCACCCTGCGAGCGAAGCGTCGTTCTCCATCAGTTTCCGCCACTCTGCGACCGACACGCGTGCGAGGTCCCACACTGGAGTAACGGGGCTGCGGTGCGCCATCCAGATGTAGCCCTGCGTGTGTGTGTGTGTGCGTGCGTGTGTGCGTGTGTATGCGTGTATGTGTGTGTGTGTGTGTGTGTGTGTGTGTGTGCGCACGCGCATGCGTTGCATGTGTGCGTGTGTGCATACATGCGCCGCGTCCGCCCCACCTGCCCCGCGCCCGTCGCGCCCGCGCACAGCTGCTTACGCTCAACCAGCGCGACCGACAGGTTCTGCTGCAGCAGCGCCTCGGCGGTGAGCAGACCGATGATGCCTGGCGTGTGTGTGTGTGTGTGTGTGTATAAGTGTGGGGCGTGGTGGCGACCGACAGATTATTCTGCAGCAGTGCCTCGGCAGTCGACCGGCACAGATTAACTTATATTCGGCAGGCGTGCGACACTGAGCCAATTGAGAGCCTTGTGGCAAAGCGATCAATGCAGTGGCTAGGCCATGTGATGCGCATGCCGGCTTCTCGTCTTCCTCGTACGACTTTTGACTGCACAATGGATGTGGCTCGGCAGCAAGGCCGGCCTCCAGCCTCCTCCCGACACTATTTTCTTAAGCTACTGATTCAGCAGCTAGGCGAAACTAGTGGCACTCGTTCTGATTGGAAGACTTTTTCGGACACGGCGTTTGAGCGTGCTCAGGATAGGGTCGGGTGGAGAGCCGTGGTGTACGGTCCGGCTGCCCCTCAGGCGCCGGCCCCTCCACCACGGCGGTCAAGTAGATTGGCAAGCGCCACTTGACCCCTATCCCCTAGAAGCAGTTAGGACCTATTTTGGAGGCGTCGCACAATAGCTCTCCTTTTTGCTCTGGGACTACACGTTGGCAGGCAGCCGGCTGGTGGCTACCGCCCCTCACAAGTAATTGTTAGGGCCAGAACTGGACTTGGGTCTAGGCGGTGGTACTAGGACTAGAGGTAGTCTTTGCTGGAAAGCCGATGTAACTGTAACTGTAACTGCCTCGGCAGTCAGCAGGCCGATGCTGCCTGGTATATGTGTGTGTGTGTGTGTGTGTGCATGTGTGTGTGTGTGCCCACGGCTATTCTCTCAGTGAGTGTGTGTGTGTGTGTGTCCACGGCTATTCTCTCAGTGAGTGAGTGTGTGTGTGTTTGTGTGTGTGTGTGCCCACGGCTATTCTCTCAGTGGGTGTGTGGGTGTGAGTGTGTGTGCCCACGGATATTCTATCAGTGAGTGTGTGTGTGTGTGTGTGTGCGCGTGTGTGTGTGTGCGTGTGTGTGTGTAGCATGGTGGCGAACGACAGGTTCTGCTGCAGCAGCGCCTCGGCGGTGAGCAGGCCGATGATGCCTGGCGTGTGTGTGTGTGTGTGTGTGTGCGTGTGCGAGTGCGTGTTCGTGTGCGCGTGTGAGTATGCGTGTGCGTGTGTGTGTGTGTGCGTGCGTGCGTGTGCATGTGTGTGTGCATGTGTGTGTGTGTGTTTCACTACCTTTGTGTGTGTGTGTGTGTGTCCAAGGCTATTCTCTCGTACTAGCGCGCATGGCTGGTCACCCGCTAGTGAACAAACCTAAGATCCATGGGTGTTTTCAAATCCTGAAACGATCGCCGGGGTACGTGCTTTCGCGCAGGCAAGAGCCGTAAACCAGGTCACCTAGCTAGTGGAATCTGTAACGATTCTGTCTCTGTGTGTGTGTGTGGCATGGTGGCAACCGACAGATACTGCTGCAGCAGCGCCTCGGCAGTCAGCAGGCCGATGATGCCTGGTGTGTGTGTGTGTGTGTGTGTGTGTGTCCAGGGCCGATGACGCCTGGCGTGTGTGTGTGTGTGTGTGTGCGAGTGTGTGTGTGTGCGAGTGTTTGTTTGTATGTATGTGTGTGTGTGTGTGCCCAAGGCTATTCTCTCGGCAGTCAGCAGGCCGATGATGCCTGACGTGTGTGTGTGTGTGTGCATGTGTGTGGCGTGGTGACCACCGACAGATTCTGGTGCAGCTGCGGCATTCAGCAGGCCGGTGGTGCCTAGTGTGTGTGTGTGTGCGTGTACGTGTATGTGTGTATGTGTGTGTGTGTGCGCGTGCGCTTGTGTGTGTGTGTGTGTGTGTGTTTCACACCCTTCTGTATGTGTGTGTGTGTGTGCGCGTGCGTGGCATGGTGGCGACCGACAGATTCTGCAGCCTTGGTGGTGGGCAGGCAGGCTGGGGTGGTGGGGGTTGCGGGTGTACGGGTTGCGGGTGTGCCTGTTTGGTTAGGACAGCACTGATTGTTGACAGAGGCGCCATGTGCATGTGACGGCGTGGCCTGCTCGCACGCACGCTGTGTGCATGCATGCAGAACCCATGCATGCGTGCGCCAAGCGCACCTGCTCCCACCACCACCACGTCCACATCGACGCTGGACGGGTGCGCAGCTGAAGAAGATGCGCAAGCCGTGTCCCGCCTGCCCGATATCGCGAGAGGGCGGCGCGTGCGGACGACGTGGCAATGTTGCCCACTTCCACCCCGCGCTGCCCCCCGCATCGACGACCCCCTCATCATCGCCGACGTTCTTGGGGGGGGCTGTGACTGAGGGATCTGCAGTGTGTGTGCTGTGCGATCTCATCTGTTTTGAGAGATCGAAAGCCACGAGCCACCAAACCCTAAAATCACCAACGCCAGCAGAAATCTCCAACGCCCCACAAGCTGCCCCGCACTGACACTGAGATGATTTGAACATGCCTATTTTACTGGTACACAAAGCCAGCAAGAGAAGCCCCAAAGAACCCCCCTGGGCCACCACCAATCCAGCCCTCGAGCGCCAAGCACCCACAAGGCTCAACAACAACAAGAGGGTTTTACAATCACAGGCCGGTGGTCACAATCAGTTCCAAAGTTCCAGCAGGATCAGACAGCAGGCACAAGGCCCACCAAAAAGGTCAAGCCACAAAAGTAGCCCACAGTAGAGAGATGAGAGTTTTACAATCCACTGCCGGCGGTCACACGTTCGGTTCCAAAGCTCCAGCGGGACTTAGAGAGCAAGCACGAGGCCCACCAAAGAAAGGTAAAGCTACAAAGGTAGCCCACGGTAGCGCCAAACCACGGCGTGGCGGGCACCAAGCAAGCAGCATGATGGCATTCCCTCTGGGGGTGTTTTTGAAGGGGAGGTGGCGCCACACGCGTGCGGTGGCGGGTGCGGTGTGGTCGCTGAGTAGAGTGCTGCGGCGGGTGTGCTACTAGCCCCGCTTCCGGTGGTCTGCGGGAGGGCTTTTTGGTCCCTTCATGGTTTTATACCTTGGGTCCGCCCTCTGGCCATTTGAGGGGCTGGGTGTGCAGCCTGCACAGTGGTGCTGCTTGCTTGGCGCCCGCCACCAAGTGTGGATGGCGTTACCGTGGGCTACTTGTAGCTTGACCTTTTGTGGGCCTTAAGCCTTGATTCTCTAAGTCCCACTGGAGCTTTGGAACCGTACGTGTGACCGCCAGAAGTGGATTGTAAAACTCTCATCAGCATCAGCATCACGGTGCAGGCTCCACACCCAACCCCTCCAGTGGCCGGAGGATAGGCCCAAGGTATAAAACCATGAAGGGACCAGAAAGCCCTCCCCCAAACCAGTGGAAGCGGGGCTGGTAGCACACCCGCCGCAACACTCAACTCAGCGACCACAACACACCCGCCAGCGCACGCGTATGACGTCACCTCCCCTCACAGACCCCCCCAGGGGCCTAGGATGTCTTGTTCAGAGTGAGCCCGCCGTCCACCACTCCAACGAAGGGGTGGGTCGGGCCCACCACACCCGCCCATCCTCGCGGCACCACGCCGCCCGCGGCAAAAGACGCCAGCGCGTCCCACAAATCAATCGTCGCCAGCGCCCCCGCCCGCCCAACCGCCACCGAGCGAGCAGGGGGCACCACACCATCACGCGGGCGAGTGATGCGCCACAGGTGGCAGCGGCCGCGTTCCATTGCGTCCACCACGAGCGTGGCTACCACCGCCCACACACCTGGCCGCACCCCAGGGGGTGGCTGTAGCAGCCACACCTGGCAGCATGTGACAACCGGGGTAGGGGCAGGAAGGGCAGCAGCAACCGCCACCACCACAGTAGCGCCACCCACACTAGGTGGTGGGCGTCAAGCAAGCAGCACAGCAAGCCAGGCACCACACTCAGCCCTGAAGCAGCCAGAGGCAGCCCCCAGGTATAACCGGCTGTAAAGCCAGGACCATGGACCAAGAAGGCCCACCCCGAACCACCCTCAAGATGGCCCCCCCTCCAATGACAGCCAGGGGAGAGGGGGATACCCATCCCATAAAACCATAAAGGAACTAAGAAGGAGCTGGTCACACGCCCGCTGCAGCACTTACCCAGTGCCCCAATGCACCCGCCCCCTCCACTCCCCTCACAACCCTTGGGGAAGTGAAAGCGCCGCCCTCCACTCCGACGAAGGGGCGGGCCAAGCCAACCACAACCGCCCCTTAGCAAATGACGCCAGCACATCCCGCCGATCAGTTGCTGTACAGTAGCGGGGCGGCCACACAGATCATCACCGACGACACCTGGCAGCACGTGACCGCCGGGGAGTGACATCATGATGGCATGGATGATCACGGGACTACACAGCGTCCTACACAGCGTCGCTGCGGCCCCAAGAGAGGGAGGGCACGCGCCGGCCTAACGACGATTCTAATCCTTCCTGCTAGTCACACGGCGATGGCTGTTCCAAATCACAGCTCGTCCTTCCCGTCCTCGCTCTCCGCAGCCTTGCTCTTCTTCGGGAGCTCATACTTGTTGACCTGCGCATGTGTGTGTGTGCGTGTGTGTGTGCGTGTGTGTGTGTGTGAAGGAGAGACGTGTGCGTGTGTCTGCGTGGTGTGTGTGGTTTGGAAGAAGTTTAGGGTTTGGGGTTTAGCTTAGGTTTTAGGGTTTAAGGGTTCAGGGAGCTCATACTTGTTGACCTGCACATGTGTGTGTGTGTGCGTGCGTGTGTGTGAAGGAGAGGCGTGCGTTTGTCTGCGCGTTAGATGTGTGGTGTTAAGAAGTGCAGGGTTTTAAGGGTAAACTAAGAGTTTAGGGTAAAAGGGTTTAGGGGCCGTTGGGGTGTGCAGCGGCACAGACTGTGTGTGTCTGCAGCGGCACAGACTCTCTGAGAGAGCGGCGGTGTGCGGGTGGCATGCGGTGTGCGTGTGCATGTGTGTGTGTGTGGGCGTGTGCTCATCTGCGCGCGTGCGCGTGGTCAGAGCACGGCGTAGAAACAACCAGGCACGTTCCATGTCCGTGCTCTGCACAGCACAGCCCTCTGATACATGGCCACGCACCGCGCGCGTGTGTGTGTGTATGTGTGTGCGTGTGTGCTCGTCTGCGCGAGCACGCGTGGTCAGAGCACGGCGTATCGACAACCAGGCTCTCCCCGCGCTGCACAGCAGTGCACAGCACAGCACAGCAATGCACTGCACAGGACAGCCCTCGTATCCACGGCCACGCACCGCATGCGCCTTGATGAACTTGGTGAGCGCCGCGAGCGAGCGCTCGCCGTCCACCACGATCGGCTGCTTGTCCTTGCTGCCAGCGGGGTAGAAGAGCAGGGTGGGGTAGCCCTGCGCGCACAGCAGTGTGAGTGTGCGTGAGTGTGTGCGTGTGTGAGTGTGCGTGAGTGTGTGTGCGTGTGTGTGTGTGTGTGTGTGCGTGTGTGTGCGTGTGTGTGTGTGTGTGTGTGTGTGCATCAGTGGCCAACTGCTATTGAGACACGCACTCATGCCGACATCTGGAACAAAGTCGCCGTTATCTATGTGTGACGATCTGCCAGCGGGGTTGAGGAGCAGGGTGGGATAGCTCTACGCGTACAGCAGGGTGTGTGTGTGTGTGCGGGGAGCTGGGAGGTGGCTGGGAGGTAGCTGGGAGGTAGCTGGGAGGAACGCACCTTAGCCTCAACCTTGTCGTGCTCGTTCTCGGTGCCGTCCATCTTCGCGATCACGACCGAGTCGACCGACTTGAAGCGCTTGGCGAGCTTGGCATAGATCGGCGCGAGCGTCTTGCAGTGGCCGCACCACGGCGCGTACACCTGCACACACACACGCAAACACACACAGACGAGGAGAGGTGGTGAGGGGATGTTGTGGTTGCGAGCGTGTTGCAGTGGCCGCACCACAGCGCGTACACCTGCACACACCAACGCAAACACATACCAGAGACGCAGACAGTGAGTGTGTGTGTGTGTGTTTGTGTGTGTGTGTGAAAGGCGCGCTTGGCGTGGATCGACGCGAGCGTCTTGCAGTGGCCGCACCACGGCGCGTACACCTGCACACACACACACACACACACGTACGCACACATACCCACACGTGCCCCCCCCCCACACACCTGCACAATGGTATACATGCGCACACACACACATACACACACACACACACCTCGAGCAGCGCGTCCCTCTTGGTGCCGAGAACGATGTCGTCGAACACACCCACCCACCCACACTCACACAGATGTACTCCTCGCCACACACACGTACACACACATGCACACACACACACCTGCATCCCACACACACGCGCACACACACAAACACACACACACATGCACGCACACACACACACACACAGGCACACACACCTCGAGCAGCACGTCTTTCGCCGCGTCAAGAACAATGTCCTCAAACGACTTCCCGACGACGACCGTCACGCCGTCCTCGAGCGGGCTCGCGGGGATCTCGGCAGACTGCGGGTGTCGAATCGTTTGGGGCGGGTGGGTCAGATGTCCCTGCTGGGAAGCCGAAGCTACGGGGTGGGTGGGTGAGGTGGTGAGTACTGTTACTGGGTGGGTGGGGCGGCGGCAGGAACGTGTGTGTGTGTGTGGGGGGGGGGGATCTCGACAGACTACGGGGGTCGAAGCGTTTGGGGCGGGTGGGTGTGAGAGTGGAAGCAGCTGCTGAACCACACCAACCCACCCATACCGACCCATGAGGGTGCAAACACTCACACACACGCGCGCCCAACCTTGAAGTGACCTGGTGCGGTGCCGTCCAGCAGCGAGTCTGCAAACGCGGGGCAGCTCCTTGCCCACCCCCACCCGCACCCCCACCCACATCCAGCGGCTCGTCCACCCCAGTCCAGCCAGCTCGTCTACAATAACAAGGTCATGGAATAAAGACGTTGGCAGGCAGCCGGCTGGTGGCAACCGCCCCTCACAAGTAATTGTTGGGGCCAAAACTGGGCCTGGGTCTACAAGGAATAGAAGGTACCCTTCGCTGGAGAGCCGATTTTTACTAAGCAGTATCACATGGAGCACATCTCGCAGCAGCAGCGAGTAGGAGCGCTAGGGCCAGCAGACATCACTAGGACGTCCCCCCGTGCCTCCGGGCGGCATGGTCCACCTACGCCCACCACAGTCGCTGCATCCGGCGTCTCCACATAGGAGCCCGCCACGAACAGCGAGAGATCTCCGGCTACGTGGTGCGACGCGCAGGTGTCAAGGAGGAAGACGGGGCGCGTATCACTCACAGCCCCGCCACTCGCCATGAGGGCAAAGAAGATGCCCTCCGGCGACTCCTTCCCACTGCCAGCGGGGGCCTCTGCCGCCTGCGGCCGCGGCACCGGCGCGGGAGCCCGGCACTCCGCCGCCAGGTGCCCCGGCTGGTGGCATCTGAAACAGACCCTCTCCTTCGGCCTGCCCCCGTCGCCACCGCCCCTCCAGCTGCCGCCATCGCCACCACCGCTGCCCCTCCAGCTGCCGCTGCCGCTCCCACCGCCGCCGGGCGACCTGCTCCCCTGGCCACCGCCGCTGCTCCTCTCCCAGATGGGCGGCCTGCCCGGCTTGCCGTGCACCACCGCCATCGCCATAGGCTGCGACCGTGACGACTTGGCCAGCAGCATGCTGTCATGCGCGCACAGCATGGTCATGAGATCCTGCATGCATGGCGCGACCTCGCGCGCGTTCACTGCTGTCAGCACCCCCTCATACTCGTCTCTCAGGCCCCTCTTGTAGGCTGTGACCAGCATGTACTCTGGAATCGGCTTGCCAGTGTTGTTCAGCTGCTCTGTGAGTGAGAAAGCGCGGGCGCTGTACGTGAGGACAGTCTCATCCAACGCCTGCTTCAGCTCCATCACCTGGCGCGCGAAGTCCTCTGCCTTAGCAGCATTACAGTAGAGGCCAACACTCTTGCACCACTTCCACATCGACGGCGCGCTGCCCTCAGCATGCGACGGCATCATAGAGAGAACCTCCGACGAGAGGGTCTGGCGGATTAGGATGCGTGCCGCCGCGTCGCTCCTCTCCAGCGCTGACGCCACCTCGTTCATCGAGTCCTTGGTGTCCGCGTCCTCCTCCTTGCCCCCCCGCCTGCCGTGCTTCGATGACGCGATGGCTGCCGCGTACGCGGCGCCACCGCCTTTCACCGACGGGAACAGCGACGCCGCTGTCAGGTACAGCTCGAGAGTCTTGGTCCACTTGTATCCATTGCCAAAATCCAGCTTCTCAATGTCGTTCACGTTCATCTGGGGTCTCATCCCAGCAGACGCCATCGAACCACTGTTCGACGAGGTTAGCGTTGAAACGGGCCCAAAACCTGTCAGGAACACAGACACCGGCTGTGTGGAGAGACCAACTCTGGTTACAACCACTCGGGAACAGACTACCTGAGAGTGTCCACACTTGGGTCACTCTCAGTCACACAACCCCTTGGCTGCCTGTCTTCCAGTCTATTCCTGACAGGGGGGCTCGATTAACGGAGGCGCGTTCTCGTCGCCGAGCCCTGGACCCAGCAATGCGGCGCTGCTGGTGACGAGATCTCCGTGCCGCTGACGAGCGGGGTAAAATACGCCTGGCCCGGCTCCTGCTAGACTGTCCCTCGGTGGAACACTTCAGGAGCGGCTTGCCCGGCGCTGCCACGGCTTGGCGAGTAGCCGCGGCGCTGCCGCGGCCCGGGTAAATCCGCTTCACCAATCACAGCGGTCGTCACCGCGCTCATCCTCGGGGTCGCTCGCCTGCCGGTGACTGGCGTTGGAAGGTCTTCAGGCAGCCTCCATGACAACGCTGTCGTCCATGCACTCCTGGAGGGTGGGACCTGGCCATGCATGAGGCATGGGGCGCCGGCTGAGCCCCATGCAAACGAGAGCTGGACAGCCGTGCACTGCCAGGCGGGGACCGTTCCAGTCAGCGCCAGTCGGCTCTGCCGGCTTGACTGGCCACAAGGCCACTACTGTGACCCTGAGGAAGGTCCTCTCCTACATGCTCCTTGCCAGACATGTCTCTCAGAGACCGCTGTTTGGGGTAGTCTAGCCGGCGGGAGCGGTAGTCTATCGGCCGGGAGCCGGCGGTATTCTAGTACTTAAGTGTGCTGGAGTATCAGCGGGTGCCTCTAGTGGAAGAGTAGCCTGCTTAGCTGGAAACCCCGTGTTACTGTTACTCTTACTGTGTGACACCAGTAAGCCAGTCTGATACTGTTACACACCAGTCTGATACTGTTACAGTTACACCAGTCTGATACTGTTACAGTTACAGTTACATCGGCTTTCCAGCAAAGACTACCTCTAGTCCTAGTACCACCGCCTAGACCCAAGTCCAGTTCTGGCCCTAACAATTACTTGTGAGGGGCAGTAGCCACCAGCCGGCTGCCTGCCAACGTGCAGTCCCAGAGCAAAGAGGAGAGCTATTGTGCGACTGATACTGGAATACAGGTCAACCGCTCCTTGAAGCCGGGCTGTGCGGTGCCGTCCAGCAGCGAGTCTGCATACACGGGGCAGCGCCTCCGCCACACCCAGCCAGCAGCTAGACTACAGTAATAAGGGCACGTTTACGTTCACTTGTTGCAACAAGGCAATGAACCGCACCTTGAAGTCGGGCTGTGCGGTGCCGTCCAGCAGCGAGTCGACAAACGCGGTGAGCGCCTCGACGGTGAGCGCCCCGGCCATGCGGTACTTCTTGTTGGCCTCCATGTGGAAGCCCAGCACGACGGGGGCGGTGCCCTGCAGGTATCGCAGGTGGAGGGGGGGGAGGGAGGAGTGTCAGCTGTGGTAATCGGCTCAGCTGCCTCCCTCTCGCACCAAGCGGTCTCGTGCTTGCTGTCCATGTGGAAGCATATCACGACGGGGGCGGTTCCCTGAAGGATGGGGGAGTGTCAGCACGTGGTCTTCGGTCCAGGGAAACAAAGGGAGGCCGTGGGGGAGGGAGGTAGCGAGGAGGGGCGCCCCGGCCATGCGGTACTTCTTGTTGGACTCCATGTGGAAGCCCAGCGCGACGGGGACGGTGCCCTGAAAGGAGAGGGCTCATGGGAGAGGGTTTATGGGAGAGGGTTCATGAATGTGGAAGTGTTCATGAGGCAGGGGGGGGGGCACGTCAGCACCGTCGTCTTCGGCCCTCCCTTCCACAACACGCGGTTGCATGCATGCTCTCCATGTTACGGCCCAGCACGATGGGGGCGGTGCCCTGAAGGGGAGGCACCACAGGGAAAAGAGGGCGAGGGGAGTGTCGGCACTGGTGTCTTCTGTAAATTGGAGGCATGCATGCTGCCCGTGTGGAAGCCCAGCACAATGGGGTCGGTGCCCTGCAGGGCGGGAGAGTGTCAGCACTTTTGGTCTTCGGCCCAGCCTGTCTCATGCTCTCCATGTGGAGGCCCAGCACGATGGGGGCGGTGCCCTACAGGGGAGGGAAGGCGGGAGGGAGGGAGGAGTATCAGCACGGCGTGGTCTTCTGCCCACGCCGCCCCCCTCGACACTTTCCCTCGACGTAACACGAACGTCACGGGAGCCTCTGTACCTTCCCATCTATCTATCGGTGGACTCGCTGCGTATAGTAGAGGCAATACCGCATGCCCAACGCCTGAGGCAGCGCCTCAGGGCCTGAGGCGGCGCATTTACTTGCACGAATCAGGCGGCGCCTCAGGCGCGCCAACCGCCTGAGGCGCCGCCTGAGGCGCACCCCTGATCGCCTCAGGCACCGCCTCAGGCGTCATCCTGACAGCCTTAGGCGCCACCCCGACCGCCCAAGGCGCCCACCACCGCCTGAGGCGCACCCGCGACTGCCTCAGGCGTTATGACCGCATTCACGTGCGTCGATCAGACAATGGGGCTGTGGTAGGGATACAACACCGTCACACGCACCGAGAGGCCGAAGAACTTGGTGATGGGCTCGCCGTCGCCCTCGATGCTCGAGGTCACGAACACGAGCTTTCCCTTGTAGCTGGCCGCGACGGCGCGGAGCACCTGCGTGTTGTGTGTGTTGTGTGCGTGTGGGTTGAGGGTTCAGTACGGTTGAGTTTGTGTGTGTGGAAGGGTGTGTGTGTGTACACGCTTACACGAGCTTTCCCTTGTAGTTTGCCGCGACGGCGTGGAGCACCTGCGCGTTGTGTGTATTGTTTGTGTGTGTGTGTATTGTGTGTGTGTGTGTTGTGTGTGTGTGTATTGTGTGTGTGTATTGTGCTCGAGCTTGCCCTTGTGGCTGCCAGCAACGGCGCGGAGCACCTGCGCGTTGTGTGTTGTTTGTGTGTATTGTGTGTGTGCGTTGTGTGTGTGTGTATTGTGTGTGTGTGTATTGTGCTCGAGCTTGCCCTTGTGGCTGCCAGCAACGGCGCGGAGCACCTGCGCGTTGTGTGTAATATGTGTGTGTGTGTGTGTGTGTGTGGTGTGTGTGTGTGTGGTGTGTGTGTGTGTATTGTGTGTGTGTATTGTGTGTGTGTATTGTGCTCGAGCTTGCCCTTGTGGCTGCCAGCAACGGCGCGGAGCACCTAATGTGTATTGTGTGCGTGTGGGTTGAGGGTTCAGTATATGGGTCTCGGTGCAGTCTCTCCGTGTGTGTTGAGGTGGGTCCTCTGATGGTTGGATGGATGGGTGATGTTGCAGGAACAGAGCTCCTTCAGCAGGTGCAGAGTTTAGTTTGTGGGGGGCAGGGGGCGGAGTGCGGTGCAGTAACAGTAGCACCGCGTAGATCCAAGTGTGGTGAGAAGTGTGGTGAGAAGTGTGGTGAGAAGCGGCCAACAAAGGGTCGCCCTTGTAGCTAGCAGCAACAGCGCGGAGAACCTGCGCGGTGTGTGTGTCTGTCTGTGTGTTTATGTGTGTGTATGTGTGCTTGTGTGTGTGTGTGTTTTTGCGGGGGACACCCCACACCCCACACCCTCTCACTCATCCACACCCCACTCCCTCCATACCTTCAATCCTACAGACTCGGGCTTGTGGTCGTCGGGGCCCGCCCAGTAGATGATCTGCGTATTTGTGTGTGTGCGTGTGTGTGTGTGTGAGAGAGAAAGAGAGAGAGAGTGCTGGTGCGTGCGTATGCGTGTGAGCGTGCATGTGTGTGGGTGTGGGTGTGCGAGAGGGAGAGAGAGAGAGAGAGAGAGAGAGAGAGCTGGTGCGCACATGGCGCGTTACCGTGCATGTGTGTGTGTGTGTGTGTGAGAGAGAGAGACAGAGAGGGGGAGAGAGAAAGGGTGCTGGTGTGTGCGCATGGCGTTTGTGTGTGCGCGAGAGTGTGTATGTGTGAGACAGAGAGAGAGAGAGTGCTGGTGCGTGCGCATGCATGTGAGCGTGTGTGCGAGGGGGGGGGGAAGACGGGGTTGAGAGGGATGGAGGCGGTGCACCGCTAGTTTTTGATCTGCGGGGCGCGCGCGTGTTAGTGTGTGTGTGCGTGTGTGTGTGAGAGAGAGAGAGAGAGTGCTGGTGCGTGCGCATGCGTGTGAGCGTGTGTGCGAGGGGTGTGTGTGGAAGCGGTGCAAACCACCAGCTTTTAACCACCAAACAAGGTGCAAGCTTTTATCCCTGCTACCGAAGAAAGCCACCGAAACCAAACCCTCGAACTCTACTAGGAGCAGACTCTACTAATAAAGCAAACAGGTAAGTAGCACTGTAACAGCTAAGCAGTACTGTATGGGAGGTGAGACTTTGCGGATAAGTTTCGTTTCAGACTCCCCCCCTCCCTCCCCCCCTCCCCCTTGAATCCAAAACTTTAATGAATCGCGGGAGCTTGCAATTTCGGGCGTGAGAACGACTAAAAGCGACTGAAAACGACCCCTGCAATCGTATTAAAAACCTTTTAGTTTCGACACCCTCCCTGCAAAGCAAAACGTACGGAGCTAGACCCCAAACCATAAAACCCTGAACTCTAAAACCCTAAACTCAGTAGCTTAAAACCCCAAACTCAGCGTGGCCGGCCTCTTACCTGCTTTGGGATCCCACTCTGGAAGATCTTGTTGGTGTTTCCAGAGGTGAACTCAATCGTGAGGGGCATCTGCGGCGCAGCAGGGTGTGAGTGTGTGTGTGCGTGTGTGTGTGCTTGTCGGTGCTGCTGGAGCTAAAATCGATCACACTCGATCGATTCAACTCGATCGCCGAACACCATGTTGTGGCCCAGCGTGCAAGCCACAACTCGGAACAACACTCAAACTCCTGCGTTGTTCGAGAGAAGCCAGACTCCATCGCACGCCAGTGATCCCCCTGCAA
Source organism: Chlamydomonas sp. UWO 241 (assembly GCA_016618255.1). Taxonomy (NCBI): domain Eukaryota; kingdom Viridiplantae; phylum Chlorophyta; class Chlorophyceae; order Chlamydomonadales; family Chlamydomonadaceae; genus Chlamydomonas; species Chlamydomonas priscui. The sequence continues at coordinate 349,367 of VFSX01000138.1, forward strand.
GCCGTATACCGCTCGGGGCCGGATTAGCCATCTCCCAGGAAACCACCCCACACTTGATGGCAGAGGGCATGGAGGGGTGCGTTGGAAAGCTCTCGCAGCGCAACGGCATGCGTCGTGTGAGCACTCGTGGTGTGTTGCGCCTGGGATGAGCAGTCAAAGTTGCTCGAGCCGGGGGGGAACTAACTACTAAAATCCTTCTCAGGGGTCACTGCCGCACGCGCTGCATCGCCCACACGTGCTTAGTCACAGGACCCCCCCAACACACACACACACACACACACAAGTCACACACACACACGTCACACACACAAGTCACACACACACACACAGAAGTCAGACACACACACACACACACAAGTCACACACACACAGAAAACACACACACACACACACACACACAGAAAACACACACCTGCTCCGCGGTGATGAACTCGCAACTCACGCCACAACAATAAACAACACTCAAACTCCTGCGTTGTCTGCGAGAAGCCGGAATCCACCGCGCGCGCTTCGTCACAGCAAATACACACACACACAAATTCATACACACACACACACACAGCACACGCCTCCTCCGCGGTGATGAAGTCGGACAGCGAAGCAGCGCCATCGGCGACGCACACACACACACACGCACGCACACGCACACACACACACACACACACACGCACACAGACACACACACACACACCCCCTCCGCGGTGATGAACTCGGCCAGCGACGCAGCGGCAGCGGCGACCCCCCCCCAACACACACACAACACACAATACACACACACACACACACACACGCACACACACCTTATCCGCGGTGATGAAGTCGGACAGCGAAGCAGCTCTGTCGGCGACCCCCCCCCCAACACACACACAACACACAATACACACACACATTCCATTCCAAATCGTTACAAAGATAACGGCGATATCGTTCCAGAGGTCTGCATACGGGTGTCTGTCAATAGCGGGTGACCACTCGTCGCTATGAGGACACACACACACACACACACACACACACACCTTCTCCGCGGTGATGAACTCAGACAGTGGCGCAGCGGCATCGGCGACCCCCCCCCCAACACACAATACACACACACACACACACACATCCTCGGCCAGGCCAGGAGAATCCCAGGAACTGGCACGAGTTGGCTGACTTCCTTGTCGCCTGTTTTGAGACACGCACCGCGTGCACAGCAATCATGATGGCAGATGGCATGCTAGGGGTCTAATTTTGACAGCTGCCCGCCTCTTTCCTAGGGTCTAATGCGCCATCAAAGGCGTCCGACGGACTGTAAAATCGACCACACACCTTCTCCGTGGTGATGAACTCAGACAGCAACGCAGCGGCATCGGTAACGCACACACACACGCACGACACACACAACACACACACACGCACACACACACACCTTCTCCGCGGTGACGAACTCGGACAGCGACGCAGCGCCATCAGCCATGCACACACACGCACACACACACACACACACACACACACGCGCGCGCGCAGGCGCTGCTTCGGCCAGCCATCGCGTCGTCGGTGCCTCCACACACACACACACACACACACACACACCTTCTCCGCGGTGATGAACTCAGACAGCGACGCAGCGGCAGCGGCGACAGCAGTCTCACGCTCCTCGCCCTTGAAGCTGCGTGTGTGTGTGCGTGTTTGTGTGTTTGTTTTGTGTGTGTTTGTGTGTGTATGTGTGCGTGTGTGTGGCGACAACCACCGCACGCTCCTCGCCCTTGAAGCTGCGTGTGTGTGTGTGTTTTGTGTGTGTTTGTGTGTGTGTGTGTGTACGCGTTTGTGTGTGTACGTGTGTGTGTGTGTGTGTGTGTGTGTGGCCATGACCGTCGCGCGCTCCTCGCCCTTGAAGCTGCGTGTGTGTGTGTGCGTTTGTGTGTGTGTGTGTGCATTTGTGTGCATTTGTGTGCGTGTGGCGACAGCCGTCTCGTGCTCCTCGCCCATGAAGCTGCGTGTGTGTGTGCCTGTGTGTGAAGCTGCGTGTTAAGCTGCTGTGTGTGTGTTTGTGTTTGTGTGTGTGTGTGTGTGTGCGTGTGTGTGTGTGAGTGTGTGTTGAGTGTGTTAAGCTGCTGTGTGTGTAAAGGTACATGTGTGGTGCTGCGTGCGTGTGTGCGTGTGTGTGTGTGTGGCCACGACCGTCGCGCGCGCCTCGTCCTTGAAGCTGCGCGTGCGTGTGTGTGAAGCTGCGTGTGTGACGCTGCTTGTGTGCAGCTGCGTGTGAAGCTGTATGTGCGTGTGTGGGTGTGCGTGCGTGTGTGTGAGTGTGTGTGTGGGGGGGGGCTCAAAGCGGCAAGTGGCCGTCCGCCATTGCCAGGCGCCCCCGTGCACACACCTCTGGAATGGAGTGAATGTGTGAGAACGAGCGTGTGTGTGTGTATTGTGTGTGTGCGTGTGTGTGTGTGTATGTGTGTGTGTGTTTTAGTAGGGGTGCGCGTGCCAAGGGACGAAACCCCACCCCACGCACACCCCACGTGAAAAGGCAAGGTACCAACGCCTCGATCGCGACGACACCCTCCGAGGCGAGGCCCGCTCCCCCCCCCCTCCCCACGCACACGCGCAACGAGCAAAACCTACGTCTTGATCACGACGACGCCCTCAGAGGTCAGGCCAGCGGCGGCGGCGACGGCAGCGTCGGTCGTCTGAGCGAAGCCCACGTCCTCGGTCTTGGCGGCGACTGCCGCGAACGCGCTGTAGGCGTCTCCTTCAAGGGCCTTGAGAGGGAGGAGAAGGAGACAGTTTGTTGGCGAGTTGTCAGTTGGTGGTGGTGATTGGGTGGTGGCGGTGGTGGTGGTTGGTTGTAAATGCCTGGTGGTGGTCGTCTGAGCGACGCCCACGTCCTCGGTCGTGGCGGCGACAGTCGTTTACACACTGTAGGAGGCGTCTCCCTCAAAGGCCTTGGGGGGGGGGGGTTGTTGGCGAGTCGTCAGTTGGTGGTGGTGGTTGGGTGGCGGTGATGGTGGTGGTTGGTTGTAAATGCCTGGTGGTGGTTGTCTGAGCGAAGCCCACGTCCTCGGTCGTGGCGGCGACTGCCTTCGAGAGACTTTGGGGGGAAGCGCAACAAACAACGCAGGGCAGGCGGGGGGGTGTCAGACTGGACTGGGGAGCATTCACGTCACCAGTATGCGCGTGCACGCACCCACCACCGCACGGCTGCTGCGGTCCTGGGGGGGGGCGCATCCATACGCACGTGCATCCATACCACTTGTGCAACAACCCGCAACAACATGTACCTAAACATAGCGCGCGAGCACCAGCACCTGGAGGGCCCGCTCCGCACGTGCAACAACCCACGTACTTTTGCAACAGCCCATGCAACAACACATGCAACAACTCATGCAACACCCCGCAACAAACCTTGTAGCACGCGAGCTCCAGCACCTGGGTGTCTGCCTCGGGCGCCATACAAGGCCCGTTCTGCACGTGCAGCAACTCATGCAACAACCCGTAACAACGTATGCAACAACCAGCAACACACCTTGTAATAAGCGAGCACCAGCACCTGGTTGTCAGCTTTCTTGCCAATGCCCGTTCCGCACGTGCAACAACCATGCAACAACCCATGCAACAACCCATGCAACAACCAGCAACACACCTTGTCGTACGCGAGCACCAGCACCTGGGTGTCCGCCTCGAGCGCCTTCAGGGCCTCGGCAGACTCAACGGTGGCGGCAACCCATGCAACAACCCATGCAACAACTCACGCAACAACCCGCAACAACCCATGCAACAACCAGCAACACGCCTTGTAGTACGCGAGCACCAGCACCTGGTTGTCCGCCTCGAGCGCCTTCAGGGCCTCGGCCGCACGTGCAACAACCCATGCAACAACCCGCAACAACTCACGCAACACACCTTGTAGTACGCGAGCACCAGCACCTCGTTGTCCGCCTCGAGCGCCGTCAGGGTCTCGGCCGACTCAACGGTGGCGGCAACCGGGCCGATCTTCTTCTTGATCCAAGAAATGATCCCGTCGCTGCAGGCGAGTGTGCGTGTGCGTGTGTGCGTGTGTGTGTTTGTGTGCGTGTGTGTGCGTGTGTGTGTGTGTGTGTTCGTGTGTGTGTGTGTTCGTGTGTGTGCACGTGTGTATGCGTGTGCGCGTGACGACCGTGACGACCGGTGCGTCCTCCCAGTCCTGGGCGGGGAGGGTGTGTGTGTATGTGATGTGTGGGGAGAAAGAGAGGTGGGGGGGCGTGAATGCGCGTGGTGCGCTCAGGCGCATCGATGTTCAAGGCAGCACGCACGCTCAGGCAGGCAGAGCGGCCTCAGCCCACAGGCACGCATGCGCGCGCACGCACACGCACGCAGACGCGCAAACACACGCACGCGCACGCGCACACACACACGCACGCACACGCACACGCACACGCACACGCGCATGCACACGCACGCACGCACACGCACGCAGATGCGCAAACACACGCACGCGCACGCGCACACACACACGCACGCGCACACACACGCACACGCACACGTGCATGCACACACACACGCGCACGCAATCGCACGGTATGCACACAGGCACGCATGCACACGCACGCAACGCACGCGCAGACGCACGCAAGCAATCGCACGGTACGCACACAGGCACGCATGCACCCGCACTCACGCGTCGCGGCCGCCGCCGTAATCCATCGCGACCTCTCCGTCGACAAACCACTTCAGAGTGGGAAAACCCGAAACACCGAAGCGGCTGCCGAGCTCCTTGTGCGCGTCGGCATCGAGCTGAGCAAGGGGGGGGGCAGTGATTTTGTTTTCAGTTTTTTAGTTATTTTCTGGTTATTTTTAGTGATTTGAGTGATTTAGTTATAGCCGGCGTGCGGACTAACGTCCCGTTGACCGCCTTGACTGCTGCCTTGGCGTTGACCATTGACCGACAAATTTAGGTCATTTTGAAGATCGTGGTGAGCTCTATCTGATGGGATCGTCAGACCATCAAGCAACTTGGTTGGTTGAGCTCTATCTGGTGGGATCGTAAGGAGCCATTTGGCTTCCCAATGGCTCCCAGGAGCCCAAACAAAATCATTGGGGGGAGGGGGCGTGTCGAGTCTGCGGGCATGTGCGCATGGGTGAATATAAGCCCGTGCTCTCACACGCATGTGCACACACATACACACATACACACACACACACACACGCACACACGCGCGCGCGCAAGCGCGCATGCCGCCCATGCAGGACGCCCATGCAGAGGGCCCCCAGCACTCCCAGCACTCTACCAGGGGGTGTAAACACGCGCATCGTGGGTGGGCTGCTGCTGCTTGCTGTGGAACCAGATCTACACACTTCTCGGCAAGGCGACCCCACCTTCGCGATCACACACACATGCACACACACACACACACACACACACACACACACATGCACGCACACACACACACATGCACATGTAAACACACACACACACACACACACACATTCCCGTGCAGGTGACAGCGACCACGGGCAAAGAAGGTGCTCACCGCGATCCGCGCGTCGCTGCCGACACGCGCACACACACACACACACACACACACACATACATACACACACTTTCCAACGCAAGTAAGTGACCACTGGTGAAGAAGGCGCTGATGGTGCCCATGCACACACGCGCAATTCGCGCGCGCACACACACACACACACACGTCTTGCCTTCGCCACCACGACATCAGGGTGTGACGACTTGAGCGCGGTTGCGGCCTTGGCGTAGTGGGGGGCGAGGCTCTGCGCGGGGGGAAGTAGGGAGGCTCGTTTGAGTGCATGGGACACGCAGACACGACATGCCTCGGGTGCCTCGAGTGCCCGCAACTTCTCCCTCGTCCCCACTCCTCACCTTGCAGTGTCCGCACCAAGGCGCGTAGAACTCCACCTGCGAGCAGGCAGGCGTGTCCGCACAGGCTCAGCAGCCAAAATGAGGGTGGCAACCAGATCGCCACTTTCTGCTGTGCCCGACTCACCAGCGCGTACTTCGAGGATCCAATGACCTCGTCGAAGTTGGAGAGCGTTAGGACGACGGTGTCTGGATCGTCAGGTGCGTCCCCTCCATCCTCCGCACGCGCGACAGGCGCGGCGACGAGCAGCAGGCAGCCAAACAGAAGGGCGAGGGTGAGGCGGGCCATTGTTGTTGTTTGGGGCGGTGTTGCTGTTCAACTTATCAGATCATACATTCACATCTCACACTTTTGGGGACAAGACGCCTCTGCTTCCTTCGTGCTGTGCTGATTTGGGAGCCAACAGTTGTGTTTGTTTTACACGTTTGGGGTGGGGTTGGATGGGGGTGGTGCAGAGCGGGGGGAAAAGGACGGTGAGCGAAGTCCTACGAGCGAAGTCAGCTTGCAAAACATGAACATTGTATTTCAACAATTAAATACAAGGATTAAATAAAACCATTCGTTAGTGTTTAGGTTACAGTGCAGCAGTGGAAGCCCAGCCCACAAATGTATAAGTCATTTGTCAGCACGCCACGAAAAAACACAAACAAGACGGCGCAGCCCCTCAGCACTCGCAGCAAGCATCGACGTTCTCCTGGAACGTGTGGATGTGGAACACGGCGTGGCCGATGGTGAGGCCAATTACCACCATGAGGAAGAGCTCGAACTGGAAGCTCATGGCGACGAGCATAAGCGCGTACGCGAACAAGATTTGCGTGAAGAACATGGCGACGACGGCGGCGAGCTTGGCGGGCCTGTGCCACCGCACCTTGGAGCTGACCTTGGTGGCCGTGACGCGGGCGCGGCCAGACGCCAGCGCGCTGACGGCGACGCCCATCAGGACAGTGCCTATGCAAGCGACCATGAACTTCCCCGCGCTGTCGAGGACCCACGAGTGAAACAGGTAGATGACGCACGGCTGGCTGTGCTTGCCGATGGTCTGGAAGCCAGTCATCCACATGGTCGTGGGCTGCAGGTTGGTGTTGCAGAAGCCGCCGGAGTCGTACGGCGGCGGCGCACCCGGGCACACGACGGTGCAGTCGAAGCAGTGGTCAAGCTCACCAGTCGACGGGTTGGTGAAGGCCTCGGGCCACAGCCGTCCGTTGGGGTCGACACACACCAGGTCCTCCTTCCCGCAAAACGCTCCCTGGCCGCCTGGGATCTTCATGCACTGCATCCAGCAGTAGACCTCGTCTGACGCGCAGGAGCCCGAATCGGCGAGTATACTCCGCCCGACGAGGTCGCAGCCGACGGTGGACGCGAGGCGGTTGTCGCCTGCCTGCATGGCGCGGTACGTCTGCTCGCGGTACTCGTTGAAGGTCATGGCCTGGCCCTCTCCCGAGTCCTGGAGCAGCGCGTCGCGCGGGGGGAAGTACATCCGGCCAAACCAGGCGCGCGTGGCGCCGGGCACGTCGGGCACGTGCACCTCGTGGGAAGCGGCACGGGGGCGGGGCGCGCCAGCGGCACCGGAGATCCACCGCGAGCTGCCCTCGCCGTTCATGACCAGCAGGCTGTTGTCAGGGATGATGGGGCGCACCAGCTCGCCATCAGCCAGCTCAAGGAGGAAGCCGGTGGCGGGCTTGGTGTCGCCCGCCAGCCGCTGCAGCCTGCCCTCGGCAGCGGCCGTCTCGTAGTACTCGGCAGCAGTCATCACGATGAACAGGCCCACGTCAGAGTGCAGGCGCAGGGTCTCTGCGGCCGTGGGCGCGTGCTCACGGCGGAAGACGTGGAAATGCTCCAGGCTCTCGCCACGCGTCACGGCATCGGTGTACTCGGATGGGCGGCCGGTGCTGACGAGCTGGTCGAGGACAGCCGCGTAGGCTGCGCCGGTGGCGTCGACGCGCGCACGCAGCTCGTTCGCAGCCGAGGCAAACGCGGGGCACTCGTGCACGATGCTGCCCTCCAGCGGGTAGACGAGGGTGGCGTTGGTGGCGGTGGCCAGCGTGATGCGCCTGGTGCCGTCGTCCATCTCCGCCTCGTGGACGAGCTCGCGGGGCAGGTTGCCGCTCTGCTCGCACTCGGCCCACGCGTGCAGCGCGCCGCCAAACGGCTCGCTGGCTGCAGAGGCCTCGGTCTCATCCACCACGGTAAACATGCCGGTCTTGAAGATGGCGTCCTGCATCATGAGCCGCACTTTGGCGTCCGGGGCCTGGGAACGCGCACAGGCGGGAGGAGGGCGGCAGGAGCACGGAGAGGGTCAGTTGTGCGTCTTCTAGCCCAGCTCCCCATGCCTACTTCTACTGCGGGGGTTCTCCTTGTTGTTCTGTGTGTTATTCACGCATCCTGATGCACGGGGGAAAGGGGGGGATAATAAAGTGGATGCCCCATGCAGGTGCCATGCAGACGGGTGACACGGACATGCGCCCCCCGACATAACCCCACCCAGCCACCCCCGCTTCAAGGCAGGCACGTACCTGCAGCTGCGCCAACGTCACCACTGGCAAAGTGAACGCACGGGGGCTCTGCTGCTCCGCGGCGCGCATGGCGTGCGCATGAGACACAGTCTTGGATGGGATTGATTTTGCCGAAGCAAGCAGCGAGAGGCAGACAACTGCTAAGAGAAACATGGCATCCCCGCGAACTGGTAGGGTCTCGGAGGGGAGGACAATCCGCGTTACCGCAGTTCGGAGGTTTCACACAAAAGCGTAAATAAAATAATGTTATTTCACTTTAGTTGCACAGTAAATCTCCGTCATCTTCGGGAGAGTGCTGTTTGTGTGTGAAAGCTTTTTTTAAGTTTTGACATTATTTGGCACATTTCCACATTTCATGGTGATAGGCGGTGCTTCCTGCCTATTTGGTGGGCTATACGAGCATCCAAACATGTCCAGTGCTTTTGTGTGGGGGGAGCCTTACTATGTGTGTACTCCTTGGGGTTTCCTAGTGGCCCGGGTTGTTGTTGGCTGATGGCTTCCTGCTTCCTTTTGGCTGGGTTTTTGCTCCCCCAAAGGATCCGCTTATGCGACGTTACTCTCCAGTGGGGGGCAATGCTGTATTTTTCATGGGCGAGTCAGGAACGGTGCTGAGACACCCCAGACCTCGTGGGGTCCCTGAGGGTGGCGGAGGAGGTGGGAATGAATTAGGGACGTGGGCGCCTCAGTGTTTGTCGAGTGTGCACATGGGTTGCCTACCCGCTTTTTGGTTCTCAGCACCGTGTGAAGCAGCTCTTTGCGGTTCGTCACAATGGGGGACTGTGTTGGGGGGCTGTGTGTTCGGCTCGCTGGCTTTAGCCTTTTCGGGTCTTATGATTATACTCGGGATCTAGGCGCTCCCATTGTGTTCGACGACGACCTTTTCACAATCCACTTTCTGGCGGTCACACGTTCGGTTCCAGTGATGTATTTTTTATATTTCGACACAGATCCTGGTGTTTGTCATAACACCATTGTGCCATTGAAGTGCTTTTCAGCGCTTTTATTTTTCCAAACAACATGTCGCCGCACGCTCAGAACGTTGATGTTGTGTTATGCCGACCCTTTCCAAATTCCGTTGCAGATAATTAACTCTGGGTGCACGCACAGTCCATTCTCTACAATGCCTCATCTCCTCGTTCTCTCAGTGCTCGTCGCTGACGGCCGACTTTCGGAGTCCCACTCACGGCGCGTCTTGTCATCAATGCCGAGCTTCACGCGTTCATCCTACCCTTTTTCCGACCTCTTTGGTGCAGATGATCCAGGTCAGTGCGCCTGCCTAAACGGAACCGAGCAAGGCGGGCACGCACGGTCGGTCGCGCACGGTTGCGCACGCATGGTCGGTCGCGTCAAGTGGGCGCGCTGCGTGGCCTTGCAGGCTCTACTAGTAGAGCTCCCCTACGCTCTACTAGTAGAGCTCCCCTACGTGTTGTCTAGGCCTTAACTCATGCCCTGGGGTCCTCCGGGCGCGCACATGTAAAAACTGTAAAAAAAAACGGACGCGTCAAGGCAGGCGCGCACGATGCACGTCGAGAAGGGGGGGCACTGCCTTGGGGAGAGAAACAAGGGCCTGCCGCAAGCACAACAGGGCCTTGCCTTGGCTCAGTAGGGACGGGCTTTGGTGAGGTGCCTGTGGCCTGTGCTGCTGCTTGACGCCCACCACCTAGTGCGGGTGGCGCTACTGTGGGCTACTTTTGTAGCTTGACCTTTTGGTGGGCCTTGTGCTTGCTGTCTGATAGTCCCGCTGGAACTCTGGAACTGATTGTGACCGCCGGCAGTGGATGTGTAACACTACTCTCTCAGTAGGCAGCTTGCAGGCTGCAACGGCTGGGGGGCGCACCGAAGCCAGCCACAGGCTTCCTCCTTGAGCTGGCTGATGGCGAGCTCGTGCATCATCCCATCCATCAGATCCGCATCAGCCCATCCCATCATCCTTGGCAACAGCCTGCTGGCCATGAACGGCGAAGGCAGCTCGCGGTGGAACTGTGCTGCCGCCCCAGTGCTGCCGCCCCATCCACTGCATGGTAGGCTGGCGCGCTGCGTGGCCTTGCGGGTTCTCCCAGTTGACCCCCCCTGGACTTTTAGTATAGGCTTCAGCCCACGCCCCGGGGTCCTCCGGGCGCGTACATGTAAAAACTGTAAAAACTGCCGCCCCAGTGCTGCCTCCCACAAGGTGCATGTGCCCGACGCGCCCGGCACCACGCATGCCTGGTTTGGCAGGATGTACTGCTCCACGGCCTGCCTGGTTTTGTAGGATGCACTCTAGGAATTAAGTGTGCTGGAGTATCGGCGGGCGTCTCTAGTAGAAGAGTAGCCTGCTTAGTTGGAAACCCCGTGTTACTTGTCACTTCTCCCCGCGCGACGCCCTGCTTTAGGACATGGAGGGCCAGGTCATGGCTTTGAACGAGTAACGCAAGCAGACGTACAATGCCTCACAGGCCGCAACGCACGAGGCTGCGACACACCGTCACAAGCGTTCCTGCCCTCCGTGTCTGAAACGGCATTGCCAATGCAAGCATCCAGAGCAAACACAGTTGATTGTCCCCTTGGCTGTAACTGGACGAATGCTGAAGCGCGCAAACGCAGGCTGCTCATGGATGGAGGGATCCACGCACGCGCCTTGTAGCCAGGGGAGCATCAGGCACCTCTCTTCTTTCGATCAGCTGTTTTACACCTTTGTGACTGTGTGTGGGGGGGGGTGCAGCGGGTGTAGGGGAAACGGCAGTAGAGCTGCAAAGTCCTACTCGGGGCAAACAAAAGCATTTCAATCATATGAGGATCATTTTATTCCGACCAAATGTAACCTCTTGTCAGACCGTCTCTGCATTTAAGTATCTAGGGAGTTGGATAACCCAGAGTGGTGGTGTGGAAAAGGAGATCGGTGTGCGTGTCGGTCGCGCGCTGGGCGTGTTTGCGTCTTTTGATAAGATTTGGGCCAGCAAGAAGATGCAAGTGCAGTCTAAGATGCGGGTTTACAACACTTTCGTGCTGCCCCACTTTCTGTACGGCTGCGAAACATGGGCCCCTACTAAAACACAACTGACTCGATTGGAGGTTGCCCACTCTAACTGCCTTCGTCGCATTCTGGGTGTGCGCCTGGTCGACCGGCACAGATTAACTTATATTCGGCAGGCGTGCGACACTGAGCCAATTGAGAGCCTTGTGGCAAAGCGATCAATGCAGTGGCTAGGCCATGTGATGCGCATGCCGGCTTCTCGTCTTCCTCGTACGACTTTTGACTGCACAATGGATGTGGCTCGGCAGCAAGGCCGGCCTCCAGCCTCCTCCCGACACTATTTTCTTAAGCTACTGATTCAGCAGCTAGGCGAAACTAGTGGCACTCGTTCTGATTGGAAGACTTTTTCGGACACGGCGTTTGAGCGTGCTCAGGATAGGGTCGGGTGGAGAGCCGTGGTGTACGGTCCGGCTGCCCCTCAGGCGCCGGCCCCTCCACCACGGCGGTCAAGTAGATTGGCAAGCGCCACTTGACCCCCTATCCCCTAGAAGCAGTTAGGACCTATTTTGGAGGCGTCGCACAATAGCTCTCCTTTTTGCTCTGGGACTACACGTTGGCAGGCAGCCGGCTGGTGGCTACCGCCCCTCACAAGTAATTGTTAGGGCCAGAACTGGACTTGGGTCTAGGCGGTGGTACTAGGACTAGAGGTAGTCTTTGCTGGAAAGCCAATGTAACTGTAACTGTAAATGTAACCTCGACCCCTACATAATATAAGTTACATTCTGTCAGTTCGCGGAGGGAACCCAGCCCCGCAACTGCGTCAACACATCGTCGCCGTTTCATCACAACAACCAAACACAAAACGGCGCAGCCACTCAGGCACCAGCCACTCAGCACTCGCAGCACGCGTCGACGTTTTCCTTGTACACGTTGATGCTGAAAATGGCGTGGCCGAGGGTGAGGCCAGCAACCACCATGAGGAAGAGCTCCACCTGGAAGCTCATGGCAACGAGCATGAGCGCGTACGCGAACATGATTTGGGTGAAGAACATGGCGACGACGGCGAGGAACTTGGCAGGGATGTGCCATTGTACCTTGGGGCTGATCGGGAGGGCCATGACGCGTGCGCGGCCAAACGCCAGCGCGCTGACGGCGACGCCCATCACGACGGTGCCCAGGCACGCCATCCCGAACTTCACGGCGCTGTTGAGGACCCAAGTGGGGAAGAGGAAGATGACGCACGGCGAGGCGTGCTTGGCGCTGGTCTGGAAGCCAGTCATCCACATGGTCGTGGGCTGCAGGTTGGTGTTGCAGAAGCCGCCGGAGTCGTACGGCGGCGGCGCACTCGGGCACACGACGGAGCAGTCGAAGCAGTGGTCGATCTCGCCGCTTGCTGGGTTGGTGAAGGCCTCGGGCCACAGCTGTCCGGTGGGGTTCACACACAACAGGTCCGCCTTGCTGCAGGATTGCCCGTCCGGGATCTTCATGCACTGCATCCAGCAGTAGACCTCGTCCGAGGCGCAGGAGCCCGAGTCCTGGAGCAGGTGCCGCCCGCTGGGGGCGCAGCCGGCGGTGGACGCCAGGCTGTTGTCGCCTGCCTGCGAGGCACGGTACGTCTGCTCGCGGTACTCGTTGAAGGTCATGGCCTGGCCCTCTCCCGAGTCCTGGAGCAGCGCGTCGCGCGGGGGGAAATACATCCGGCCAAACCAGGCGCGCGTGGCGCCGGGCACGTCGGGCACGTGCACCTCGTGGGAAGCGGCACGGGGGCGGGGCGCGCCAGCGGCACCGGAGATCCACCGCGAGCTGCCCTCGCCGTTCATGACCAGCAGGCTGTTGTCAGGGATGATGGGGCGCACCAGCTCGCCATCAGCCAGCTCAAGGAGGAAGCCGGTGGCGGGCTTGGTGTCGCCCGCCAGCCGCTGCAGCCTGCCCTCGGCAGCGGCCGTCTCGTAGTACTCGGCAGCAGTCATCACGATGAACAGGCCCACGTCAGAGTGCAGGCGCAGGGTCTCTGCGGCCGTGGGCGCGTGCTCACGGCGGAAGACGTGGAAATGCTCCAGGCTCTCGCCACGCGTCACGGCATCGGTGTACTCGGATGGGCGGCCGGTGCTGACGAGCTGGTCGAGGACAGCCGCGTAGGCTGCGCCGGTGGCGTCGACGCGCGCACGCAGCTCGTTCGCAGCCGAGGCAAACGCGGGGCACTCGTGCACGATGCTGCCCTCCAGCGGGTAGACGAGGGTGGCGTTGGTGGCGGTGGCCAGCGTGATGCGCCTGGTGCCGTCGTCCATCTCCGCCTCGTGGACGAGCTCGCGGGGCAGGTTGCCGCTCTGCTCGCACTCGGCCCACGCGTGCAGCGCGCCGCCAAACGGCTCGCTGGCTGCAGAGGCCTCGGTGTCATCCACCACGACGAACATGCCGGTCTTGAAGATGGCGTCCTGCATCATGAGCCGCACCTCGGCGTCCCGGGCCTGGGGGCGCGCATGGGGGATGGGGGGGGATGCATGCAGGGGCAGAAGACGTAAGACTCGTCTTCTAGCAGTCCCCATCTGCCTACTACTGAGCCACTGCTGAGCCACTACTGAGCCACTATTGAGCCAAGGCATAGGCGTGTGCCTTGCGCATGGATTGGTGCACCATGCTCATACATGGGCCTCCAGTACAAAGGACGAATTGCAAAAAAGGCAAAAAACGCGTTGCTGCGGACCAACCTTTTGCATTTCAGCTAACGTAAAGGATGGCAGGTTGAACGCACGGGGGCTTTGCTCTTCAGCGCGCATGGAGTGCGCATGTTGCTTGGATGAGTGCGCATGGGGCACCTCGGATGACGCTATCATTGAGGCGCAGACTATCACGAGGACAACATGGTGCAACAGGGCAGGGCGAAACATGTTGCAAGGGGGGTACAGGAAGACTGTGGCTATCGTCGTAGTAATGAGTTGCTTAAGTTCCATACCATACTCGTATGGGGTACCTCTCGCCTCGTATGTCCACGTACAGAGTACCTGCAGGTGTGTTCTGCCAAACGCCGCGAAGCTGACATTCTCCACAGAATTTGCCATGTTGCTTTCCTTGTTGCTGTGCGTGACGGTGGTCCTCGCCATTCAGGATGTCAGGGCCGCAGACCCAACCTTCCGCGGCGAAGGAAAAATCGCGTCTACTCCCCGCGATTTCCTTCTACCTGTTCTCAACCTGCAGCAGATTCAGGTGCGTTGTGGGCGTTGAGGGTGCGCGCAAGGGTCGCGGGGAGGGGCCTCCCTGACTGCCCTGGATCGCCTGGAACTGCCGTGGGAAGGGCTGTGCTAATCGCCCCCTTGTTGTCATCGCTCCCCGCGGAAATGCCGTATCCGGTGCTGGTGGCACAGCATGCCACACGCGGTGGAAGCGCCCCGAAAAGTCAGCTTCAAACAACAGCTAGCACATGGACAGACAGGACAGGTCACCCATCCATGCTACTGATACTGATATGATCTACAGTTACAGTTACATCGGCTTTCCAGCAAAGACTACCTCTAGTCCTAGTACCACCGCCTAGACCCAAGTCCAGTTCTGGCCCTAACCAGTACTTGTGAGGGGCGGTAGCCACCAGCCGGCTGCCTGCCAACGTGTAGTCCCAGAGCAAAAAGGAGAGCTTTTGTGCGACGCCTCCAAAATAGGTCCTAACTGCTTCTAGGGGATAGGGGGTCAAGTGGCGCTTGCCAATCTACTTGACCGCCGTGGTGGAGGGGCCGGCGCCTGAGGGGCAGCCGGACCGTACACCACGGCTCTCCACCCGACCCTATCTTGAGCACGCTCAAACGCCGTGTCCGAAAAAGTCTTCCAATCAGAACGAGTGCCACTAGTTTCGCCTAGCTGCTGAATCAGTAGCTTAAGAAAATAGTGTCGGGAGGAGGCTGGAGGCCGGCCTTGCTGCCGAGCCACATCCATTGTGCAGTCAAAAGTCGTACGAGGAAAACGAGAAGCCGGCATGCGCATCACATGGCCTAGCCACTGCATTGAGCGCTTTGCCACAAGGCTCCCAATTGGCTCAGTGTCGCACGCCTGCCGAATATAAGTTAATCTGTGCCGGTCGACGATATGATCTAGGAGACACACAACTTACCCCAGCCCTCCCCCCCCCCCCAATGCGTGCCCCCAGGCCCTGGACGCCGAGGTGCGGCTCATGATGCAGGACGCCATCTTCAAGACCGGCATGTTCGTCGTGGTGGATGACACCGAGGCCTCTGCAGCCAACGAGCCGTTTGGCGGCGCGCTGCACGCGTGGGCCGAGTGCGAGCAGAGCGGCAACCTGCCCCGCGAGCTCGTCCACGAGGTGGAGATGGACGACGGCACCAGGCGCATCACGCTGGCCACCGCCACCAACGCCACCCTCGTCTACCCGCTGGAGGGCAGCGTCGTGCACGAGTGCCCCGCGTTTGCCTCGGCTGCGAACGAGCTGCGTGCGCGCGTCGACGCCACCGGCGCAGCCTACGCGGCTGTCCTCGACCAGCTCGTCAGCACCGGCCGCCCATCCGAGTACACCGATGCCGTGACGCGTGGCGAGAGCCTGGAGCACTTCCACGTCTTCCGCCGTGAGCACGCGCCCACGGCCGCAGAGACCCTGCGCCTGCACTCTGACGTGGGCCTGTTCATCGTGATGACTGCTGCCGAGTACTACGAGACGGCCGCTGCCGAGGGCAGGCTGCAGCGGCTGGCGGGCGACACCAAGCCCACCACCGGCTTCCTCCTTGAGCTGGCTGATGGCGAGCTGGTGCGCCCCATCATCCCTGACAACAGCCTGCTGGTCATGAACGGCGAGGGCAGCTCGCGGTGGATCTCCGGTGCCGCTGGCGCGCCCCGCCCCCGTGCCGCCTCCCACGAGGTGCACGTGCCCGACGTGCCCGGTGCCACGCGCGCTTGGTTTGGCCGGATGTACTTCCCCCCGCGCGACGCGCTGCTCCAGGACTCAGAAGAGGGCCAGACCATGACCTTCAATGAGTACCGCGAGCAGACGTACCGCGCCTCGCAGGCAGGCGACAACAGCCTGGCGTCCACCGCCGGCTGCGCCCCTAGCGGCCGGCACCTGCTCCAGGACTCGGGCTCCTGCCCCGCAGGCGAGATGTACTGCTGGCACAGTTGCAAGTCCACTGCCGACCTGCCGTGCGAAGCGTCCGGGTACTCATGCGAGAACCCCGCGGGTGCCATCTGGCCCGACGACTTCATCGACGCGACGACCGGCAACGCAAGCCACTGCGCGACCTGCAAGCCTGTCTGCAGTGCTGCAGCACGGGCCACCCTCCCCCCCGTCTACCCCCCACCCCCCTCCCCACCTCCAAACAGCTTCACTCTGGAAGGCCTGGCACAGGACGGCAGCATCCCCCAGGTCGGGACGCCTGCCCCCACCCCCACCAGCGCCACCCTTGCTGTCGCAAACGTCATGGGCAGCCTGGCCATGGGTGTGCTTGCTTGCTTGGCTATTCTGATGATCTAACACTTTGGGTCTCGCCCTGCTGAGTTCGTTTGTGATTCTTGCTCGAGGTGTTATATTGTCGACCCTTGCGTTACATCGCCGGTGTGTGACACAGTGTGATGGAATGAAGTGTAAAGAAAGCTCTGGTTCCTACCTCTTCACTCCCCCCCCCCCCCTACCTCCTCGCTGTTCAGCTACTTAAGTCCAGTGTCGATTGGCATGACAGACCGAGACAGGCACAGCCGCTCTTCAACGAGTGTGGCACCGCGTTCTTCAAGCATATGATACTTGCACGAGTAGAGGACATCAAACTGGAGCACTACGGTGCCTGTGCCACTCCTGTTCGCTGCTCAACAGTGCAGTCTAGTAGGAGACGAGGATTCAAGGAGGTCACCCGCTGATGTACCGAGGGTGTGTGTCGTGATAAAGTGATTAGAGAATTCCTCGGCAGAGACACCATGGTCAATGCCTAGCCCACGTGTGCACGGCTGAACATGTGCGTGTGGCCGATCTGGACACTTTCACCACGGGGCTGCCATCGCGGTTTGTGTTGGGCGTGCTGGTGGCTTCATCACAACTGGGACTACAACAACAGATTACAACCTCCTAGGCTTGGCTGCACTGTTGAGCAGTTAGCATGAATGAGCGTGGTCGGGGAGGAAACGGTCACATCAATCTCACACCTGGGTCCCTCTCTCCATCCACAGGAGGGTTTAGTGTTTTGAGTGTGGAGCCTGTGTTGTGGTCCTGCCTTGGCGCCCACCATCTAGAGCGGGGTGGCGTTACCGGGGGCTACTATAGTGCCTTGATCACGGCCTTTTTCTTTTAGTAGGCCTCGTGCCTACTCTTGCCTACTCTCCAAGTGCCGTTGGAGCTTTGGAACGGTCTCATTCCCACCTCATCACCTGTGCCACCCCCAGGGCGCCACACAGTCTGGAGTGCCCCAGCACCGTTCCTCGGTTGCCGCACCCCTCCATCTTCTCTCCACTCCCCCACACTCCACTCCTGCCCTCTGCCAGTTTCCACCTCTAAATCAGTGATTCGATCACCCCCACCTCCCCCAGGCCCACCACGCACGTCGGTACCGTACCCGAGGCGCTTTGCAGCGTGAGATTGCCCTCGACCACCCAGCTGTCCTCCGTGAGGCTGTGTCCCTGCCTGAGCACCAACAACAGGCGCGCGCTGCGTCTGGCGGCATGACACCAGCGTTGGCGCGTGCCAGCGTGGAAGGTACAGATCCAGAGCGCTGTTTGTCACGGGCATGCTGAAGTGATGGGGCACCCCTGCCAGATCGCGTGTGCACGGCTTACATACTGTCCCTGCCAAGGGTGGCCATGAGCATCGTGACACAGTTACAGTTACATCGGCTTTCCAGCACAGACTACCTCTAGTCCTAGTACCACCGCCTAGACCCAAGTCCAGTTCTGGCCCTAACCAGTACTTGTGAGGGGCGGTAGCCACCAGCCGGCTGCCTGCCAACGTGTAGTCCCAGAGCAAAAAGGAGAGCTATTGTGCGACGCCTCCAAAATAGGTCCTAACTGCTTCTAGGGGATAGGGGGTCAAGTGGCGCTTGCCAATCTACTTGACCGCCGTGGTGGAGGGGCCGGCGCCTGAGGGGCAGCCGGACCGTACACCACGGCTCTCCACCCGACCCTATCCTGAGCACGCTCAAACGCCGTGTCCGAAAAAGTCTTCCAATCAGAACGAGTGCCACTAGTTTCGCCTAGCTGCTGAATCAGTAGCTTAAGAAAATAGTGTCGGGAGGAGGCTGGAGGCCGGCCTTGCTGCCGAGCCACATCCATTGTGCAGTCAAAAGTCGTACGAGGAAGACGAGAAGCCGTGACACACTCAGGTTAAAATTACAACTGGGAAGACATGTACATAGAACTGGTAAAACCTTCCTAGGGTACACTAGGCTGCACTAGGCTGTTGAGCACTAGGCTGCCCTGCTGAGCAATCAGCATGAATTAGCGCAGGCAGGAAGGAAACGGGTTAGCATCACAGGGGCGCGAGGCTGTGGCGCTTGCCTGCCTGCGAAAACATTGCCATCGCCGACTGCTGCGCGCCGGGCCCGGGGCTGCGCGGCGTGGAAGACGATAGCATGTGCGCAGCAGCACCAGCAGTCGACCCGACGGCAACGTTTGACCCCGCCAGCGGCATCGTGGAGCCTGGTAGCGACACCTGCATGGGCGCCGACGGTATTCCGTGCACGATCGCAGCCGCCGCAGCCACTGCTGCAATGGCTGGAGACGGCGGCGACACCATTGAGCTGTAGGAGGTGGGGCTGGCGGGCACCGAGTGCCGTGACATGGGGTAAGACGCGGCGGTGGGGGGACGGTGGGAGAACGGCGCGCCGTCGAACGGTGTGCCTGGCGTGAGCGGTGCACGTGCCCAGGGGGACGCTCTCTCGCTAGTTGAACCGAACCAGGCCCGCGGCGCTGGCACGGGCGACGCTGGTGCACCCGCGTACGCGTCCTCGTAGTCCAGCTCGGCAAACATGCGCTGCTGGCGCTGCGCGGCGGACGGCGTGCCGGGCGGCGGCCCCATCCGCCCGCCCTGAGGGGGCTTTGATGGGCTCGCTGCCATGGCGTACAGCGGAGGCAGGCGCGTGGCACCGGAGCCGCCCAGCTGGTGCGGCTGCCCGCTGTGGAACCCCGCCGAGTAGTGGCTGTACTGCGGCGGTGGCGCGCCCGTCGCCAGCAGCAGCTGCACGTGTTGTTGCTGCCCCTCCCCACACATGACCACGACCTGCCCGTCAGGCATAACCTTGTTGCTCGTGATGATGCGCACCGGGCCGCCGGCGCGCCGTTGCGCCAGCAGCACCGTGCCCGCGACAGTGCTGCCGATGATCGCGACCGCGAAGAACAGCCCGACGCCAAGGCCGACGCCCAGGCGCACTTGCCTTGAGGTCGACCCGCCGTCGTTGGTGTCGTCGGGGGGTGGAAGCGGCGGGGGCGCGCACGCCGCGCTGCCTGCCTGTGTGCCTGTGCATGGCAGCGGCAGGTAGCTGCGGTCGACAATTGCGTTGAACACTGCCGCTGTGAGCGTGTCGCCAGTGAAGTACGCGTACAGGCGCTGTGCAGCAGCCTGCGCTGCCGGCAGGTCTGCCACCCCGACCGCCGCCCCCAGGTCCCCGACCGCCGCCCCCAGGTTGTCCATCTGCACCTTGGCCACCTTGGCCGCCTGCAGCAGCTGCTCTGATGCACCCCCGGCCAGGCCCGCACCAGCGAGGTCGCCGTCCAGGATCGCCTGGCGCGCAGCCGCGAGGCGCGGCAGCAGCAACGCATTGGATGATGACAGCGCGGCAGCCGCGCTGCCGAGCAGCACCTCGATCATTGACGGGGGGAGCAGTCGCGCACCCCCAGACGCAGGCTTAGCAGCAGCGCTGCCGGTGCCACCCACCTGTGCGAGCGCACGGCTGCGCCGGTGGCGGCGCCCGCTGCCGACGCTGCGTCCAAGCGCGCCGCCGAGGCCCAGCCCCCCTGCTGTTGAGGCTGCAGCAGCTGCGGCCGCTGGTGGCGGCGGCTTGGTGAGCGCGTACATGGCGAGCCAGTTGGGCGGCGATGGCGGCGGCCCTGGCGGAGAAGGCGGCTGCGGCGGCGGCGCGCCCTTGCCGCCAGCGCCAGCGGAGGATCCGTCTCCGCCTCCGGCCGCTGACCCATCGCTGCCATGCCCGCCGGTCGTTGCGTTAATGTACAGCTTGAAGAGCGTGCGCTGCACCGTGACCGTCTCTGCAAACTGCGCGACCCCATCCACGCCAGCCATGTACGCGGTTGCGCCCGCAACGCAGCTGGCGTGTGCGTCTGCCCCCGCAGCCGCCGACACGAACTCGCACGCGCAGGCAACCACCGCGGACAGGACCTGGTCGACGAGGAAGGCAGCGACGTGCACGGCAGACGCCTCCCATGTCACCTGGGTGTAGGCGTGCACGGGCGTGCACGGGTGGGTGGCTGTTTGCGTGTGGGTGGGTGTGTGCTTGAGTAGGCGTGAGTGTCCGCGTGGTCGCGCATGTGTGCACCGGCAACAGCTCATGCAGAGGCCCTGCCCAATCAGTTACAGTAACAGTAACATCGGCTTTGCAGCAAAGACTACCTTGTAGTCCTAGTACCACCGCCTAGACCCAAGTCCAGTTATGGCCCTAACAATTACTCCTGAGGGGTAGCCACCAGCCGGCTGCCTGCCAATGTAAAGTCCCAGAGCAAAAAGGAGAGCTATATGCGACGCCTCCCCACTGACCTGCTTTGTTCCGGTGCGCGTCAAAAAGTCCCACTCTGACAGCAGCCCGGTCGGCAGCCCAATCAGTGACTCGTACGCCTGCGCGTGTGCGCATCGAGGGTGAGAAGTGAGTGAGAAGTCGTGCGGTCACGGTCAGCATCGACGTGGTGCCCGCCTCTAGGGGTGCGGAAATGGGGTGGATGTTCATGTGCATGTGTGTGTGTGTTGTGCATGCGTTGTGTGCAGTGTGCGGTGTGCGGCGTGCAGTGAGTGGTGTGCAGTGAGCGCGTGTGCATGCACGCGTGTGCAACAGCAGCAGCGTACACACACACCTGCGTGTACATCCCCGCTGTTGGCAGCGACGGCACATCTGCCTGCGACCCCGCCCACCGTGCCGTTGCAACCGCGCCACCCATCGCCATATGCGCGGTCTTCCCGAGACCTGGTGGGAGAGCGACTGAGTACGACACGCGTGACGAAACGTTGAGCAGCACGTCGGTGCAGCCAGGAGGGACGGTGTACCTGCGCGCAGTGGTTTAGGTCGGGCTGTTCAGGCCATGCTATTCAGGTCAGAGTTCCAGGTTCCAGGTTCCACAGCTCCACCATGCAATGCCGTGCTGAGCAACACGTTGTTACAGCCGGGATGGTATACCTGCACACGCGGAGGGTTGTTCAACCAACCAACCAACTAACCAGCCAACAATCCCTAACCAGCCAACATTTTGTTGAACTGAGGTGAGGCTGATAAACCAGCAGTGGGCCTTCACAGCCATCTTAGCTCTAAGATGGCTGTGAAGGCCCACTGCTGGTTTATCAGCCGCATCTCATCTCAACACCAACCAGCCAACCAACTATGCCTCTGGCGCACCCGTAACTAAGCAACCAACCACCCAACTGACCTTCCGGCCTTGACCAACGGCATCATGAGCACGCCGTTCACGTCCGTGGTGGCGGCCGCCATCCGGGTGGTAAGTAGAGAGGCAAACAAGATGCGGCAATCGGCGAGCGCACCGGCACCGTGCGCAGCTGCGGGGACGTTGCCCGCGCGCGCCGCCGGCCTCGCCGCACCCGATGCGTTCACCACGCCCAAGGCAAGCAGCACCTCGGTGTCATTAACGAGCGCGGACAACACGAACGTGTCGAAGTCGCCGCCGTCGAGCACCTGGCTGAGCGCGGCTGTGACCTGTGGAGTGAGGGTAAGGGGTGAGACGGGTGGGCAGGGCAGGGGAGGGGAGAGGGGAAGGGAATAGGCGTGCAAGGGTCGGGTTACCTCATCAGCAACCCCGTATGCCTGTCCCGAAATCGCATTCCTCTGAAGCCCAAACACAAACACGCACGCTCATCATGAGGTTGTTACCCTTAACCCCTAACCCTAAACCCTTAACCCTACAGGACGGTTGTGCACGCGGGGCGCACCTGCCCCACGTCCGCTGACTCGATCAGCGGCAGCACGCGCGCCTGCACGGCGTACGAGACACGCGCGAGCGCGAGCGCAAACTCGATCGGTGAGCGGCCGTACGACTCTGCAGCGGCGCCCGCCGCCGATGACGCCAGAGCCACCGTGCGCGCGACCGCGGTCGCTGACTGCACAATCACGCCGAGGCTGCCATCGAGCAGCGCGGGCGGGCAGCCGGCGGCGTTGGCAACCGACGCCAGCAGCGCAATCACGGCGTCCGTGTTGGTCAGGTTCACCGGCGCGGCCGCGGCGGGGCCGCCCCACGGACTGCTGCTGCCCGCGCTGCTACCCCCGTCCCCGTCACCGCCTCCTCCTGCTGCTGCTGCTGCTCCTGCCGGCGCGGTCACCACCCCTCCCATGATGTTGGAGGCCTCGATCAGCGCCGTGCCGACGCGCGCCGCCTGCGCCGTCAGGTCCCCCGCTCCCTCCCCCACAGCAGTGCCGCCAAGCCCAGCGCCCGGCACGCACAGCACGGGCGCGGCCTTGGCGAGGAATGCGCCGAGCAGCGTGAGCGCAGCCGCGGCGCGCGCGTCGGCCACCAGAACCGTGCGCGCGTCGCCAAGGCTGCCGCCGCGGAGGGACGCGTAAACGTCGCTGTCGCCCAATGCTGCCGCCGCGTCCGCCGCGTCGCGCCCGCCCAGCACAGAGTACAGCGTTGGCGCCGGCGTGAACGCGACCGCAGCGTGGTCCTCCCCCGCGATGAGCGACGTGGTTGCAGACAGCGCGAATGCGGACTGCCCGGCCGCACGCAGCGCGGCGCCAGAGTACTGCACACCAAGCGCAAACGGCGTCGGCAGGCCGGTAAACAGGTCGATGCAGCCGCCTGTCCCTGCGGCCGTCGGCCCGTATGCAGGCGGCGGAACCGACACCGACACCCACACCGACGCGGCGCGTGCGCGGCCGGCGGACAATGCGGTGCTGAGAAGCCCCGGGCGCGTCATGGCCGCGGAGTCGGCGGTGCCGTCGCTCGCGACCGCCACCGGCCGGCACTGCGCCGACAGCGGGCCGACGAAGCGAGCGTGCGAGGTGAAGCCGCTGTACAGGGGAGGCAGAGGGGGAGGAGGAGGGGGCGGCGAGCTGGGAGGGGGTGGCGAGGGCGAGGGATCGGCACCTGTGGGGGGCGTGGGCTCGATTGCAACGGCCGGCGGCGGCGGCGATGGCAGTGGGCTGCCCGACTGCGCGACTATAGGAGGTGGTGGCGGAGGCGATGACGGTGGGCCGCTTGATTGCACGACCACAGGCGGTGGTGGCGGAGATGATGGCGGCGGGCTGCCCAACTGCACGGCCCCAAGTGGTGGTGGCGGAGGCGATGGTGGCGGGCTGCCCGATTGCATTGGCAGCTCGGGCGGCGTCGGCGGCGACGCCGGCGGGTTGCTCGGCTTTCGCGACGGGCGCGAAGGGATGCTCGGCTTCACCCCTGGAGGCGGGTTCAGAACCTCCCCTGCTGCTGCTGCTGCTGCTGCTGCTGCTGCTGCTGCTGGCAGCGGAGGTGACGGCGGCGGTGAGGCCACCGCGGGTGTTGCTGGCGGGGGCGTTTTGTACGGCGGCGGCAAGTTTGGCCACCGCGGGCGCTGTGGCGGCTGTGGCGGCCACGGTGGGAGCGGTGGTCTATCCTGACGCTGCGCGTGCACGGGTCCTGGAGGGAGGGAGGGGGGGAGCATGGCATGGCACAGCATGGCATGGCGCAGGCATGCGTGCGAGCGCATGCATGTAGCGAGATCAGTGACGGCGCGTGCCCTCCGCTCCCCTGACATAGCTGCGTCACTAGCGAGTCTACATGCGTCACTAGCAAGTCGACCTGCCCAAGAGACGCTCTCACCCCTTGTGCCACGCCATCCTCCCCCGACAATTTGTGCGCACCTGACAGCAACACCACCGCCAGCAGCGCCAGCAGCAGCACCACTGTGGACCTCCATAAAGTTTCGCTGGTGTGTCGCGACGCGTACATGGCGACAGCGCCTGCCGCTGTCAAGAGTGGCGTGATGCGACGCTCGCTGGGCTACCCCCATGCGTACATCTTACTACCGCGACCACTAATGAGGTGTCGTGCACGTCGTGTTACGTGGATGATGACGATGAAATGCACGAGGTGGGGCCTCCAAATAAACGTGGCGCGAGTGGCGGGCGGCGCGAAGTGTGGGGTTACTAGGTATCTGCAGTAAACAACGATGTCGTGCCACGATGTCGTGTGCTCTGGTGCCACTGAGCTGAAGCAGAGGAAGATTGAATGGCGCACCAGGACCAAGGGCATGGCACCCAAGGCATCGCACAAAACATGTCCAAGGGCATTTTTGATCGTAACAGCTTCTGCTTTCCGCTACACACTGTACAAGGAATAAACAAGGGAGAAATGTCCTAGCCTACAGGTTGCCTACTTGGTTGTGAGTCTAGAACGTATAAGACAAATACACGAAAACATGGGGGCGACTGCGCCAGGCCCAATCAGATGCCAGCGCTGTGACCACAGCTCAGTGGCTGTGGCTGGTGCCCTCAGTTGCTGTGTCTATGCGCTCCTCACAGCTCGTCAGAGAAGTCGTCGCCTCCCTCGTCCCCTCCGGCAGCGTACCCCTTGCCTGCAGGCAGTGTGCGTGGTGTGTGTGAGTGGGGTGCGAGTGTGTGTGTGTGTGTGTGTGTGTGCCGAGCAGCGCTCCCGCAACACGCACCACAAACGACAGGCCGGCCGGGTTCTTTGCGTGGTGTGTGTGTATGTGTGTATGAGTGTGGTGCACGTTTGTGTGTGTGTGGTATGTGTGTGTGTGTGTGTGCGTATGTGCCGAGCAGCGCTCCCGCTACACTCACCGCAAACGACAGGCCGGCCGGAAAACACACGCGAGAGGGTCCCCCTTGGCACGCGCGCCCGGGCGACAAAACACACTCACTGATGATGGGGTTGGCCACGTCCTCCAGCTCCTTGAGCCGGTCCGCGAGCTCGTCGGCGTCCGCCTCGCCATTCTCGTCAAGCCACTCGAGCGCCTCCTTGACCTGCGGGGTGGCGAGGCACAGTTGAGGCATGTAAGGAGGTCAGGTCGGCCACACTCGGTGGCCGCTAGCAACGACGGCATCGCGTGCTTGTCAAGCTCATTCAGTGCCTCATTGACCTGCGGTGGCGAGGCACGGTTGAGGCATGTAAGGAGGTCAGGTCGGCCACACTCGGTGGCCGCTAGCAACGACGGCATCGCGTGCTTGTCAAGCTCATTCAGTGCCTCATTGACCTGCGGTGGCGAGGCACGGTTGAGGCATGTAAGGAGGTCAGGTCGGCCACACTCGGTGGCCGCTAGCAAAGTCGGCATCGCGTTCTGGTCGAGCCACTCGAGCGCCTCCTTGTCCTGCGGGGTGGCGAGGCACGGTTGAGACACGCAAGGAGGTCCGGTCGGCCACACTTGGTGGCCGCTAGCAAAGTCGGCATCGCGTTCTGGTCGAGCCACTCGAGCGCCTGCTTGTCCTGCGGGGTGGCGAGGCACGGTTGAGACACGCAAGGAGGTCCGGTCGGCCACACTTGGTGGCCGCTAGCAAAGTCGGCATCGCGTTCTGGTCGAGCCACGCGAGCGCCTCCTTTACCTGCGGGGTGGCGAGGCACGGTCGAGACACGTAACGAAGAGGTGGGCCACACTGGGTATCCGATAGCTGTAATATAATTCCATCGTAATGTGGTAAAGAGGATGGAATTCCTCCTGTGCGGGCGAGCGATACGACCCAAGCAGTCCATCCAACAAATCAGCACGACAGCGCAATGAGCCAGCTCCGCCCCCTAACAAGAGCGTAAGCGCGCTAGCTGGAACACAAAGCCGCCAGCAAAGACGCATCGCGTTCTGTTGAGCCACTCGAGCTGCACTCGAGCACCTCCTCTTTAGTCTTCGCTGGAAAGCCGATGTAACTGTAACTGTATGTAACTGTACTCGAGCTGCACTCAAACAGCTCCTCCAATGTCGTCCTCCCCCCCTCCCCCGCCCGCCACCGAGTGTGGGTGGCGTGACTGTGCCCCCACCTGCCCCACGCCCCTCCCGCTTCTCTGATTGGCAGGTCTCCCGGACGGCTCTCGCAACCCTGATGGAGCTCTGGAATCGAGCGTTGTGCCCACCACACCTAGATTGATAACTGATCAACACGATATAAAAGAACACCAGTTGAACACTCATCACGCCCAGTCCACCAACCGCATACAGCACCACCTCCTTGTTGTTGTCCCTCCTACCCCCTCCCCCCCCCGCCACCGAATGTGGGTGCCGGGACCGTGGGGCTCCCATCCCCTCGCCCCCCTCTCCTCGCCCCCTCCCCTCGACCCTCCCCTCGTTTACCTCATTGGCAGAGGGGTCTTTGGGACCGCTCTCAGAATCCTGCTGGAGCTATGATGTCAAGCGTTTTGTCCGCCAAGTGGATTGCAAACCCATAAAAATAAAAACAACTCATGAAGTTGGAACACTCGTGCCCCCCAGCCCACTCACCGCGTCGAGCACCGCCTCCCTGTCATCGTCGGGGATCTTGTCGCCCATCTTGTTCACGTGGAAATCAGGCTAACTGCCCCACCCCTAAAACTCTAAACCCATTTAGGGTTTTAAAACCCTAAATCCTATAAACCCTAAACCCTTAAATCCTAGACCCTAAACCCCTGAATAAGAGAGAAGAAACCCGGTCAAACACTCATCCGCCCCAGTCCACCCACCGCGTCCAGCACTGCCTCTTTGTCGTCGTCAGGGATGTTGTCGCCCATCTTGTCCACGCTGCTCTTGGTGTTGTAGCAGTACGTTTCAAGCTGGTTGCGCGCGTCGACGCGGCCCTTCAGCTTCGCGTCCGCCTCGGCAAACTCCTCGGCCTCGAGCACCATGCGCGCAATGTCCTCCTGCGAGTGTGTGTGTGTGCTTGTGTATGCATGTGCGCGTGGCACGCAAGCCGCCGCCGAGGTACCAACCACCAACACCGGCCCGCGCCTGCGACAAGTTTCCCCCTTGCTCAGCGTGGTCAATATCTCGCCCTTCGTGCCACTGCCGAGGCTCGGCCCCTTCTAAACACAGCCCCTCAACCCCATCTAGATCCTGAACGCTCTGGGACTACACGTTGGCAGGCAGCCGGCTGGTGGCTACCGCACCTCACAAGTTATTGTTAGGGCCAGAACTGGACTTGGGTCTAGCCGGTGGTAATAGGACTAAAAGAAAGTCTTCGCTGCAATGCCGATATTACTGTCAACTGTGTTACTGTTACTGTGTTTCTGTTACTGTTACAGTTTTTACACGTACGCGCCCGGAGGACCCAGGGGCGTGAGTAAAGGCCTAGACTACACGTCTTGGGGAGCTCAACTAGTGGAGCCCTCAAGGTCATGCAGCGCGCCAGCCTACCCGGGCTGTTACTGTTACACACGCCTGCAACCGGCGCCCCTTATCGGACGTGATCGTGATCTTCTCTTGCCTTTCCCGCTGTCAAGATAATACCCACAAATAAGCCTGCTTTCAAACCACAAGACCCCAAATATAAGCTCTAAAAGCACCTGCGATAGGAGCCCCTTGTCCGGCGTGATCGTAATCTCCTTCTTCCCTGTGCCCTTGTCCTCATTCTGTCCTTAAATTCACTCTTCAGAAACCCTTGAAACCTTTCTACAACCCTGTCCAGGTTCTTCAACCAACAACCTCAAACGCACCTGCGACAGGCGCCCCTTGTCTGATGTGATCGTAATCTTCTCCTTCTTGCCCGTGCCCTTGTCCTCAGCGCCCACGTTGAGGATGCCGTTGGCGTCGACCTCAAAGGTGACCTCGATCTGCGGTGGATCACGTGTGCGGTGAATTGACCGTCCGTCCGATGCGTATGCTGGTGTATGAGATTTGTGTGTGTGTATGTGTGTGTGTGTGTGTGTGTGTATGTGTGCATGTGTGTCCACGTTGAGGATGCCGTTGGCGTCGACCTAAAGGGTGACCTCAATCTGCGGTGGATAATGTGTGTGGTGAATTTACAGTCCGCCCGATGCGTATGCTGGCGTATGAGATTTGTGTGCGTGTGTGTTGTGTGCGTCCACGTTGAGGATGCCGTTGGCGTCGACCTCAAAGGTGGCCTCTCTGTGCGGCAGAGAGGGTGTGTGCGGGGGGTGGGGTGGGGGGCGTGTGGGTGTGTGTGGGGTGGCAGGTGGGGAAGGTGGAGTCGGTTTTGCAGCCTGTCGGACGCCTATGTTGGCGTGTTTGAGGATGACTGTGTGTGTGTGTGTGTGTGTGTGTGTTTGAGTGTGTGTGTGTGTGTGAGAGGGGGAAAACACGACCAGGCGCCACATTGGTTTCGGCACCACAAATCAGACAAGTAGTAGTATGCCCCCCCAAACACACACACACACACACCTGCGCCTGTCCGCGCGGCGCTGCTGGGATGCCGGTGAGGTCAAACTTTCCGAGCTGGTGGTTGTCCTTGGTCATCGCGCGCTCGCCCTCGTACACCTGGCGTCAGTTGAAAGGGGGTTGTAGGGAGGTTGGAGTCAGATGGGAGGTGGTTGTAGGGAGGTTAAGGCGTGCGGTTGGAAGTACTTACCTAGCTGTGGCATTGCAGCGGTTGGTGCGTACGCGAGCTCACGCTCGTCGAGGGGACCAAAGCCGTGCTTTGCTGTGCTTCGTTTTTTTGGGGGGGTTACTTGCACTGCGGGAGCGGCCGCGCACGCTTCGGGGGTTTCGGGGGTTTCTTGCACCGGAGACGCTCTTGCATTGTTGAAGCGGCCGCGCGCGCTTCGGGGGTTTCGGGGTTTTCTCGCAGTGAAGAAGCGGCCGAGCACGCTTCGAAGTAGGTCTGTGGGATTGGCTGCCCGGGGGGGGGGACTGTTAGGGCCAGAACTTGGAACTGGGTCTAGGCGATGGTACCAGGACGAGAAGTTGTCTCTGCTGGAAAGACAACTGTTGCTGTTGCTGCGTGTGCACGTACGCAGGGCTGTGCTGTGCTGGCTAGCCTGTGTGGGATTGACTGCCCTGGGGGGAGGGGGGGGGGGCATTGTTAGGGCCAGAACTGGGCCTGAGTCTAGGCGGTGGTACTACTAGGAATCTGCTGGGAAGCCGTACTGTGGTTGCGTGTGCACATAGGCAGCCCCCCCGTCCCCCCTCCACTCCCCCCTATGGGAGGTGTCTCGCTTGATCATGGCGCGGCCTCCAACCATGATCTCGGGACTTTTTCGGGTTACCTCGGACAGAAAGGTCTGTCCCATTCGGTGCTTCCTGGCTGGGTGGGTGTCTGACCAGCTCCTGCCTAGTCAGTTTCCTCGATTGGCGCGGTGTTCGGCCATTTCCTCGAGTTTGAGTTGGGATTTTCACGGACCGGATGGTCCGTCCCTGGGACCGAAAGGTCCTTACTGGCTCGATTCCGCGAGACCAGGAGTCTCCTCATGTGGACGGGGTTCCCGTTGTTGGGGTGATTCCCGGACGTCCTCTATCTACGGGGGAGGCAGCCTTCAGTGGCACAGACTCTGGCTGCCGGGGTGCTGCTTTGTTGGAGCAGTCTTCTCGGGTCTCAGGGTACTGACCCCACTCGCAAGTGTGGGAGGGAGGTGGCGAGGTTCAATCCCTCGGCGATTTTGGCGTGATGGTCCTCACGGGGATCCACCTCCAAGGGTGGAACCCCCGCGCATAATTTTTTTTTAAAAATTGCTGCCCCACCCCCTCACACAGGACCCCCCTCCTCTCCCCCCGCACCGCAATTGACACCGCCGTCTGATGGTCCTGGTACGTCGTGAACGTCTGGCTCTTCTTGGTCGGACTGCGTGCGTGCATGTGCGTGTGCGTGTGTGTGTGTGTGTGCGCGTGCATGTGTGTGTGTGTGGTCGATTTTACAGTCCGTCGGACGCCTTTGATGGCGCATTAGACCCTAGGAAAGAGGCCGGCAGCTGTCAAAATTAGACCCCTAGCATGCCATCTGCCATCATGGTTGCTGTGCACGCGGTGCGTGTCTCAAAACAGGCGACAAGGAAGTCAGCCAACTCGTGCCAGAACCTGGGGTTCTCCTGGCCTGGCCGAGGATTCATAAACTCCCGCATCCGCTCATCTAAATCGGCCTCCTCGGGGCGAGGGATGGACCGAAACAGGCTGTGGGCCTGCACCCGTGCCTCTTCATAGGCAGGGCACTCAAATACCATGTGTGCCTCATCCTCTAGCCCACCGCATAGGCAGCACGCCCGCTGGCTGCGTCGCTGCCTCTGTCCCGCCACGGCGTAGCGCCCCCGCTCTATCTGCAGCTCATGGAGCCCCATCCTGAACCTAGCTAGAGCCGTGATCCGGGCAGTACTGTTCAGCCCTGAGCTCAAAAGGGTCGGCGGCTCGCTGTCGCTACCCGCCATCCACCGCATGTAGGTCAGCATCTTAAAGCCGCGCGACCACTCCTCAGGTACATCTCGCACGGTAGTGCCGCTCGGCAGCGCCGGTGTGCTTGTCGCGGCGGCCAGCCACGCCGCGGTCGCCACGTCCAGCAGGTTGGTGATGCGTACCGGTCCCTCCTGGTCCCACGCCAGGGTGTGCCCCACAGTTCCGAGGCACACCTGCAAGCGTGCCGCCCAGCACGTCCCCCCCGCTTCCGCTAGCCCCCAGCTCTCCCGCATCGCATCTTTAAGCAGGTCACCGTCAGGCCGCCCCCGCGCCTTATCCCCAAAGCACGTCGCCTGGCGCAGCCAATCTGCCGCCAGCGGCCGCCACCCCGCCTCCCGCGCCAAAATACCCAGTTGCTGCCCGTTGCTGCGGACTCCTAGGGACGCACGGGTAAATTGCAGAAGCACCTCCTCCAGGGTGCGCCATCCGTCGCGTGCGGCCTTAGCGCCCCTCCCACTCCTGCCTCTCTCCCACCGTCCGCCCGCCCCGGCAAACACGCCCCCCCCAGCATCCGCCATCATCGCAGGGCCCCACACCTCACACCCGTAATTTAGCACAGGCCGTACTTGCGTGTCGAACAGGTGGGCATTAATGCCAATATTATTAAGACGTATCATATAGCATCTGCGAGTTAGCGCGTATCTGGTGCGCTGGCCCCTAGAACGTTGGGTGCCCACGTCCCCCCCCACTGCCTGCCGGTGGTGAGAGCATGCCCAGATATGGGAACTCATGTGTCATGGGTAGATCTGCTCCTGCAAACTTCAGCGTTACCCTCCCTCCTGCCGCCCCGACTGGGCAGAACTGGTCATTGAACACCACCCCTTCTGACTTCTTAACGTTTACTGTTAGTGCGCGCGTGCCGCAAAAGGCGTGCAGAGTATCTAGCATGCGTTGAAGCGCTTCGGGCGACTCTGCCAGCAGCGTCAAGTCATCAGCGTACAGCAGCAGCCGTAGTAACCGCCCCGCCATCTCCACCCCATCACCCGGGAGCTCTGCGTCTAGTACTCCCTCCAATGCGTCAATAAAAAGCCCAAACAGCAGCGGTGACAGTGGGTCGCCTTGCATGACCCCCTTGTGTGAAGGAAACGCGGGTCCCACTTTCCCATCGATGCGCACACACATTGCGGACCCATCGTACATGGCAATCAGCGCCGCCATGAACTCCCCATGTACCCCCAGGCTCCTAAGGCACTCCCAAAGCAGTGGGCGGTGCATGCAGTCGTAAGCCTTCCTGAAGTCAATAAAGGCGGTGTACAGCGGTTTGCGCTGGAGGCCGCTCTTCTCAATAAGGTGTTGCAGGATGAAGGTATTATCTGGGGTCCCCCTCTTCTTCCGGAAGCCTGCCTGGCCCCGCGCCCGTTACCCCTCCCGTTCAGCTAAGGCGTCCAGCCTGTTCATAAGCACCAAGCTGTATAGCTTGGCAAGGGCATTCCCCACCGTGATCCCTCGATAATCGTCCCGCACGTCTAGGCTGCCTATCGGCTTTGGCACCGGCGTGGTTGCCCCCAAGTGCCATGCAGTCGGGAACCCCTCACGGAAGACCCGATTGAGCAGGTGTGTGATGGGGCCAGCGAACAGGTGCTCATCATCCACAGCACCCGTTGCATCGCACCCCTCCGCCGCCCTAGCCCATGCCCTCAGATAGAACTCTATCGGCATGCCGTTTACGCCTGGGGCTTTGCCCGCGTCCATGCCCATCAGTGCCGCATACACCTCCGCCTCAGTAAATGGATTATTTAGCGCTGCCGCCCGCTCCGTGGCCGTCGTCGTGGGGGGGACAAATGGGGCCCCGTGCCCATGGTCAGTGGCATCATCCGTGTTAGTCGTATTAGTCGTATTAGTCGTATCAGTGGCGTGAGCATGGTTGTCTCCCAGCAAATCCCTAAAATAATCTGTCCACCCCTCCACGTCCCTCAGACCGACCGCCTGGCCAGGCAGTTTCACCCGCTGCCAAAACCGCCGCGGGTTCCCCTTCCTGTCCTCAATCAGCTCGGAGTGTTCCCGGGCCTCGCTCGCGCGGCGGGAGCGCCGCGCGGTCCGCCTATATTCCTTCCCTGCCTCTTTGGCGGCCGGTGACGGCGCCCCGTGCGCTCGTTCCGCTTCCCGGCACGCGCGGCGTGCGTCCTTGCACTCCTGAGTGTACCATATGTTGTGTGGTCGCACCCCCCCGTCCCCGGTCATGGGCCGCACCAAAACCGCACCCACCTCACCCGACGCGTGCAACGCCCGGGCTGCCCGCTCAACCGCGCCCTCAAGGCGGCTGAGCTCCTTATCCACCGTCGGTACCCCCCGAGCTCCCAAAACATCCGTCGTCATCCCCCCCAGGAGCTGTGCGTACGCCCCCTTGCCCCCCTGTGGCCACCTTAACCTGGCCGGCGTTTTGCCCGGGGCGCCGGCCTGAGCCGCAGGTACCGCAGTAGCGGGCTCATAAGTAAGGGTCAGTACTACTGGTCTGTGATCAAACCTGCCCCCGCCTAGCCTTGGTGGGTGTTGGTCGTGCACATGTAGGGTAGTGCCCGGCCGTGGTGCCCCCGCGCCACTAAAGGCGAGGTCAGGGGACGCCACAAAGTAGTCGACCAGACTACGTTTTTCCTGCCCCAGTGCGTGGTAGGTGAGGGCCCCATGCTCATCCCCCGGAAGGCGACCATTAAGGATAACCATTCCCATGTCCCGGCATAACTGCAGCAGGCGCTGCCCATGCGCGTTGTGCACGCGGTCAGCCGACTCTCTCGGCCCCACCTGCCCTGCCTGCGCGATGTCGCCCTCGCGCACCGCAGGGGCGGGCCCCCCCTCCCCCCTGTCCCTATCCCGATCATCCTCCTGCCCTGTGCGTGCGTTGAAGTCACCCAGCACGAGGACCTCCCCCTTTGCCCGGTACTTAGAGATGCCCTCTACCAGGGCTGTTATGTGTGCCTCTTCTGACAGGTTCCCCCCCTCGAGCAGCAGATACTTGGATTTCGCGTGGGGGATGTACGCGGCGCACGCGTACACGTCCCTAGCGCCCGTGATCCTAAACCAGAGCATCTCAAGCTCGGGCACATCCCGAATTACGCTGACCCTCCCCGTAACAGCATGGCTAATATACAGCGCAACCCCCCCACTGTCTGATTTGTGGGGGCGCTGGCTGCATGCGAGGCATTTGAATCCTGGGATGGCAGGTGGGGGCTTACCGGAATGCCCGGTTTCGGTGAACGCCACGATATCCGCATTTGCCTGCAGCCACTTGGTGAGGGTGGGGTGATTGTGTAAGAGGTCATGTCCCCTCATAATGTTCCAGTTCATGATCCGCAGGCCGCTCAGCTGAGGGGGGGCGTGGTCACGCCGCAGCCCCCCGGGCCCATGCCCCCTCCCTTGCCCCCGTCACCCGTGCCGTCCCCGCCCTTCTCCCCGCCCCTGTCGTCGCCGCGGCCGCCTGCCGCCGCCGCCGCCGCCGCCGTTGCTGCGACCGCAGCCACGACCGCCCCCGCCGTCTTTCCCGCCCCCGCCCCCGCCCCACCTCCCCGCATTGCCATGCGCCTCTGGCTCTGGTGCTCGGCATACGACAGGTGTGGAAAGATGGCACAGCCCGGCCGCCTCACGTTCGCCGTGCACCGCGGCAGGAGCATGCGCACGCGGATGAACGCCGCATGCCCCTCGTTCGCGACCGTGAAGACCACCTTGCTCTTGTGGTCGTTAGCAAACATGACGCGTGCCTGCACCACGGTCACGTGATGCGGCCACAGCAGCGTGGTGAGAGCTCGCTCCGTGCCGCGTGCGAGCGCGTGGCGAGCGTCGCTGACACGCTCCCGCACCACCACGGCGAACGTGAGGCCCCCGCCGCTCACGGCCGCCGGCAGCGGTGGCGGGCCCGGCGGCTGCGGCGGCCCAGGCAGCTGCTGCTGTGCTGCCGGCACTGGCTGCGCGACCGTGACTGGCGCGCGCGCCGCCACCGGCGCCGGCGCCGCCACCGGCACCTGCCGGCCCGCTGCCTCCCCCCCCCGAGCGGCTGCCTCCAGCGCCTGCACCTGCTCCGTCAGCGCAGCCACCTTTGCTGCCATCTCCCTGGACTTGCCCTGGTCCACATGGAACTGGGCCAGAGCCAGCCGCTCGTGCTTCTCCATGCGCCCCATGCGTCCCATTGATCACCCCGTCCTTTGCCACGCTCAGCTCTGGCACAAGGCGGAGGAGGGGCCCAAAGGCCACGTCGGCCTGGGCAAACTTGCGCCAGGGTACCACCGACGCGATGACCCCCGCCACCCACGCCTCCGTCTCCGTCACCCGCGCCGCCAGGGCTGCCATGCCCCTGCTGAACTCCTCCCGGATCAGATCCCTCTGCTCCGCAAACTCCTCGCGCAGGAGTTCCCGGATCCCCCTGTGCATCGCCGCGCTGGGATCGGGTGGTGGGATCCCCATGTGCATCTCATCGTGGTCGGCGGGTGCCCGGACTGGGCTGGACATCGCACTGCGCGGCACCTCCGCGTTGGTCGCCCCACACGTGCCGCGGCCCGGGGTGAGGAGGCAAGCGCGGGGGGATGAGGTCCCCGCGACCACCATGACACCCTCCATGCTCTCCTCACCCCCCGCGCCTCCCTCCGCCGCCGCAGCAGCATCCGCAGCAATGGCAGCCATGCCAGCGCCCAGCGCCATCAGGTTGAGGTTGTTGAGGTCCTTCAGCGTTTTACTCCGCGTCCCCATCGCACGAGGCGGCGATGGGCGCGAGGCCAGTTTGCGAATCTGGCAGCGTGCCATTGGGCTAGCTAGCATGTGCACGGTGATGTGTGTGTGTGTGTGTGCGCACGGTGATGTGTGTGTGTGTGTGCACGGTGATGCACACGGTGATGTGTGTGTGTGTGTGCACGGTGATGTGTGTGTGTGTGTGTGTGCGCATTTGGCTGGTCAACCGGCAGCAAGCTCTTATTGGTCGGGCTGCGTGCGTGCGTGTGTATGTTTGTGTGTGTGTGTGTGCGTTTGCATGTGCGTGTGCGTGTGCATATGTGTGTGTGTGTGTGTGTGTGCGTGCATGCACGCATTTGGCTGATCAACCACCAGCGAGCTCTTATTGGTCGGGCTGTGCTTGTGCATGCGCGTGTGTGTGTGCGTGTGTGCATGAGTGTGTAAATGTGCGCATGTGTGTGTGTGCGTGTGTGTGTGTGTGCGCGCGTGTGTGTTGTGGGTCGTTTGCTCCAGCACGGGTGTGCGCCGCAATACAGGCTGCCCGTGCGGTGGAATCTGTAATGAACGTCTCTCTCTCGTGTGTCTGTGTGTGGTGGGATCTGTGTTGAATCTCTCTCTCTCTCTCTCGTGTGGTGTGTGTATGTGTGCGGTGGGATCTGGGAAGAATGCCTGTCTCTCCTGTGTGTGTGTGTGCGCGTGTGTCTCTCTCATGCATGTGCGTGCTCGTGCGTGTGTGCCACACCCACATGACGGTGTTGCGCGGGATGAGCTTCGTCATGACGCCGCCCACGGTCTCGATCCCGAGCGACAGCGGGGCCACGTCGAGCAGCAGGATGTCCTGCGGGGTGTGTGTGTGTGTGTGTGCGTGTGTGTGTGCATGTGTGTGTGCGTGCGTGTGTGTGCGTGTGTGTGTGCATGTGTGCGTGAGTGCGTGAGTGCGAGTGTGTGTTTTAGGGATGTGAAGCGGCAGCCAAAGCAACATCGGGGCTGTGTGGAGCAGCAGGATGTCCTGAGGTGTGTGCGTGTGTGTGTGTGCGTGCGTGCATGTGCGTGTGTGTGCTTGGGATGTGAAGCGGCAGCCGAAGCGACAGCAAGGCTACTTGAAGCAGCAGGGTGCCCTGCAGTGTGTGTGTGTGTGTGTGGTCAATTTCACAATCCGTCGGACGCCTTTGATGGTGCATTAGACCCTGTGTGTGTGTGTGTGTGTGTGTGTGCATATGAGAGGGGGAGGGCGCGGTGAGGTGTCGCATGCGGTGGTAGTGGTGGAGCATGCACACGCGCGCCACACGAGCGCACGAACCCATGGCGGGCCGAAACAAGGGCGGGCGTCATCCCGGAGCTGGTGCGAATCTTGGGAGACGAGCGGGTCCGCACGCCCCCCTCTCTCAACAGGCGCAAACACATCGACCTCGTCTCCTCCTTCGACGCCGAGGATGCCGCCCTCACACGCACGCACGCCCTCACACATACACACACGCGCACACACCTTCAATTCGTCCCCTCCCTCGCCGCCGAGGATGCCGCCCTCACACACACACACACACATACACACACACACACGCGCGCGCACACACCTTGACCTCGCCTCCTCCCTCGCCGCCGAGGAAGCCACCCTCACACGCACACACGCACGCACACACGCACACACACGCGCACACACATTGACCTCGTCTCCTCCCTCGCCGCCGAGGATGCCGCCCTCACACGCATGCACGCACACACACACACACACAGACACACACACGCGCACACACACACCTTGACCTTGCCTCCTCCCTCGTCGCCGAGGAAGCCACCCTCACACGCACACACGCACGCACACACGTACACACACACGCGCGCACACACTGTG
The DNA here is from genome assembly GCA_016618255.1 of Chlamydomonas sp. UWO 241. Taxonomy (NCBI): domain Eukaryota; kingdom Viridiplantae; phylum Chlorophyta; class Chlorophyceae; order Chlamydomonadales; family Chlamydomonadaceae; genus Chlamydomonas; species Chlamydomonas priscui. Next base: position 386,601 of record VFSX01000138.1, read on the forward strand.
ACCTCGTCTCCTCCCTCGCCGCCGAGGATGCCGCCCTAACACGCACGCAAGCACGCATACACACACACACACACACACACACACACGCGCACACACCTTGACATCGTCTCCTCCCTCGCCGCCAAGGATGCCGCCCTGCACCGCCGCGCCGTACGCGACTGCCTCATCGGGGTTGATGCCCTTGTTGGGCTCCTGCATGTGTGTGTGTGTGTGTAAGATGGGGGGGGGTGTGACAGAAGGACAGGCGACTGCCTCGTCGGGGTTGATGCCCTTGTTGGGCTCCTGCAAAATTGGGCGGGAAAGGTGAGGAGCACAGTGATGAGTGGCAAGCAGGGTGATATATGGAGTGAGAACTATATAGGTGTGCGTGTCGGTCGCGCGCTGGGTGTGTTTGCGTCTTTTGATAAGATTTGGGCCAGCAAGAAGATGCAAGTGCAGTCTAAGATGCGGGTTTACAACACTTTCGTGCTGCCCCACTTTCTGTACGGCTGCGAAACATGGGCCCCTACTAAAACACAACTGACTCGATTGGAGGTTGCCCACTCTAACTGCCTTCGTCGCATTCTGGGTGTGCGCCTGGTCGACCGGCACAGATTAACTTATATTCGGCAGGCGTGCGACACTGAGCCAATTGAGAGCCTTGTGGCAAAGCGATCAATGCAGTGGCTAGGCCATGTGATGCGCATGCCGGCTTCTCGTCTTCCTCGTACGACTTTTGACTGCACAATGGATGTGGCTCGGCAGCAAGGCCGGCCTCCAGCCTCCTCCCGACACTATTTTCTTAAGCTACTGATTCAGCAGCTAGGCGAAACTAGTGGCACTCGTTCTGATTGGAAGACTTTTTCGGACACGGCGTTTGAGCGTGCTCAGGATAGGGTCGGGTGGAGAGCCGTGGTGTACGGTCCGGCTGCCCCTCAGGCGCCGGCCCCTCCACCACGGCGGTCAAGTAGATTGGCAAGCGCCACTTGAACCCCTATCCCCTAGAAGCAGTTAGGACCTATTTTGGAGGCGTCGCACAATAGCTCTCCTTTTTGCTCTGGGACTACACGTTGGCAGGCAGCCGGCTGGTGGCTACCGCCCCTCACAAGTAATTAATAGGGCCAGAACTGGACTTGGGTCTAGACGGTGGTACTAGAACTAGAGGTAGTCTTTGCTGGAAAGCCGATGTAACTGTCACTGAACTATATGAGTGAGAAGTGCAGTGAGCGCCGTGTCCACAGTGTGGATTCCACACTCTGCCCCACACACGTCCACACCTTGCCGTCCACACCTTGCCGTCGCAGTACACCCTTCAGCTCCTGCACCATGGGGCTGCGCACACAGCCCCCCCCACACACGAGTCTTATCCGTCGACAGGATTTGGAATCGACCACACCCACAACAACAGCATAAAGAGCAGAAACACACCTTGCCGTCGAATTGCTCCTTGAGCAGCTCCTGAACCTTGGCGATGCCCCCCCCCCCCCTCTCCACACACAACACAAACACCAACAGCAGCATCGAGCAGCAACAGTAGCAGCAGAAACTTGCCGTCAGAGGAAAGAAAGGCAAGAACACCAACACCACCAACACCACCACCAACAGCAACAACAGCAACAACAGCAACAACAACAGCAACAACAGCAACAACAACAGCAACAACAGCAACAACAATAGCAGCAACAACCGAAACCCACCTTGCCGTCGAAGTACTCCTTGAGCAGCTCCTGCACCTTGGGGATGCGCGTCGAGCCGCCGACAAGCACAACCTCATCTAGGTCACCCTTGGAGAAGCCTGCGTCCTCCATCGCCTTCGCCAAGGCAGAGAGGGCAGGCGGGGCGCAGGCAGGGGGCACGCACGCATAAGTCAGAGGCAGTGCAAGGCAGGGGGGGGAGGCCGACATGCGGCAGGAGGCAAGGAGGGGGGGGTGGTGGGGGGTGGGGGGGGCAAGGCCCAGGCAAGGCAGGCAGGCGGGGCAGGCAGGGCGCACGTTATGCACGCGTCAGTGGCAACGCAATGGGGGGGGGGGCAGGGAGGCGACATGCGTCAGGAGGCAAGGAGGAAAGGTGGGTGGGGGTGGGTGGGTGGGGAGCAAGGCCCAGGCAGAGAGGGCAGGCGGGGTGGGCAGGGCGCACACACGCAAGTCAGTGGCAATGCAATGGGGGGGGGAGACAGGGATGCGACATGCGCCAGTTTCAAGGGAGGGGAGGTGGTGTTGGCTGGAGCAAGGCACAGGCAGAGAGGGCAGGCGAGGCAGGCAGGGCGCACGCACGCACGCGTCAGTGGCAAGGCAGAGGGGCCCCCAGATCTGACTCCTGCCCATGGGAGCACGGCCGCAGGGCCGAATCACCCTCTTGACCGGCCCCATCGTCTTCAATCCTGCCGACCCCGACGAACCAATCTGGACAAACCCAGCAGCCGACCAACCCCAACTCACCCTCTTGACGGCCCCTATCGTCAGTGGCAAGGCAAGGGGGCGGAGGGCGGCAGGGACCCCAAACGAACCAATCTGAACAAACATCAACCCTAACTCACCCTCTTGACGGGCCCCATTGTCTTGCGAAACAACCCCAACTCACCCGCTCGACCGGCCCCATTGTCTTGACCAGCCCCATCGTCTTGCCGACCCACCCCAACTTACCCTCTTGACCGGCCCCATCGTCTTGCGGAACAGGTCGATGTTGAGCTCCTCAAAGCGGGCACGCGTGAGCGGCTCAGAGAGGTCGACACCCTCGTACAGTGCCTCGATCTCGACGCGGACCTGAGGGAGAGTGAGAATGTGTGTGAGAGCGTGTGTGTGTGTGTGTGCGTGTGTGTCTGAGCGACCCAGAGAGGTTGGCGCCCGCGTACAGTGCCTCAATCTCGACGCGGACCTGTGTGTGTCAAAAGGGAGAGAACGTGCGAGAAAGTGTGTGTGTGTGTGTGTGTGTGTGCGTGCGTGCGTGTGTGTGTGTGTGGGGGGGGGGGGCTCAGAGAGGTCGACGCCCTCGTACAGAGCCTCGATCTCGACGCGGACTTGTAAGTGTCAAAAGGGAGAGAGCGTGCGAGAAAGTGTGTGTGTGGGGGGGGGGGGGGGGGAGGGCTCAGAGAAGTCGACGCCCTCGTACCGAGCCTCAATCTCAACGCGGACCTGTGAGAGAGTCAGAGAGTGTGTGGGAGAGAGAGTAGGGAGGGAGTGTGTGCGTAAGCGTGTGTGTGTGTGTGCACGCGCGCGCGCGTGGGCGACTCAGAGAGGTCGACGCCCTCGTACAGTGCCTCGATTTCGACGCGGACCTGTGAGAGAGTGTGAGACAGAAAGTGTGTGGGAGAGAGGGGGAGGGAGGGAGTGTGTGCGTGAGCGCGTGTGTGTGTATGTGTGTGTGTGTGTGTGCGCGCACGTGAGCGACTCAGAGAGGCCGACGGCCTTGTACCGAGCCTCAATCCCGAGGCGGACCTGTGTGTGCCAAAAGGGAGAGAACGTGCGAGAGAGTGTGCGTGCGTGCGTGTTTGCATGTGTGCGCGTGCGTGTGTGTGTGTGTGGGGTGGGTGGGGATCAGAGAGGTCAATGCCCTCGTGCAGAGCCTCGATCTCGACACGGAGCTGTGAGTGTCAAAAGGGAGAGAGCGTGCGAGAAAGTGCGTGAGTGTGTGTGTGTGTGCATGTGTGCGCGGGCGTGTGTGTGTGTGGGGGGGGGGCTCAAAGAGGTCAGTGCCCTTGTACAGAGCCTCGATCTTGACGCGGACCTGTGAGAGAGTGAGAGACAGAGTGTGTGTGGGAGAGAGGGAGGGAGGGAGTGTGTGCGTGAGCGTGTGTGTGTGCGCGTGCGTGTGTGCGTGTGTGCGCGGCTCAGAGAGGTCAATGCCCTCGTACAGTGCCTCGATCTCGACACGGACCTGTGTGTGTCAAAGGGAGAGAACGTGCGAGAGAGAGTGTGTGTGTGTGTACGTGTGTGTGTGTGTGTGCGCGCAAGTGAGCGACTCAGAGAGGTCGACGCCCGCGTACAGAGCCTCGATCTCGACGCGGACCTGGTGTGTGTGTGAGTGAGAGAGAGAGAGTGGGTGCTGGTGCTGCGTCGACACACCTGGTGCTGCGTCGACAGCGCGCGCTTGGCGCACTCGGCCTCGGTGGTGTGTGTGTGTGTGTGTGTGAACACACCTGGTGCTGCGTCGACAGCGCGCGCTTGGCGCGCTCGACCTCGGTTGTGTGTGTGTGTGTGTGTGTGTGTGTGAACACACCTGGTGCTGCGTCGACAGCGCGCGCTTGGCGCGCTCGGCCTCGGTTGTGTGTGTGTGTGTGTGTGTGTGTGTGCATGCCTATGTGTGTGTGTGTGTGGACACACCTGGTGCTGCGTTGACAGCGCGCGCTTGGCGCGCTCGGGCTCGGTTGTGCGTGTGTGTGTGTGTGTGTGCATGGCTATGTGTGTGTGTGTGTGTGGACACACCTGGTGCTGCGTTGACAGCGCGCGCTTGGCGAGCTCGACCTCGGTTGTGTGTGTGTGTGTGTGTGCATGCCTATGTGTGTGTGTGTACACACCTGGTGCTGCGTCGACAGTGCGCGCTTGGCGCGCTCGGCCTCGCGGCGCAGCTTCTGCTTTGCACGCGCGTCGCCGCTGATGTCGACCTTGTACTTCTTCTTGATCAGCTGCGGGTAGTGTGCGTGTGTGTGTGTGTGTGTGTGCTTTGCACGTGCGTCGCCGCTGATGTCAACCTTGTACTTTTTCTTGATGAGCTGCGGGTAGTGTGTGTGTGTGTGTGTGTGTGTGTGTATGTCTGTGTGCTTCGCGCGCGCGTTGCTGCTGATGTCAACCTTGTACTTCTTCTTGATGAGCTGCAGCTAGTGTGTGTGTGTGTGTGTGTGTGTGTGTGTGTGCATGCGTATGCGACGCAGCTTCTGCTTCGCACGCGCGTCGCCGCTGATGTCGACCTTTTACTCCTACTTGATGAGCTGCGGGAAGTGTGTGTGTGCATGTGTACGTGTGTGTGTGTTGTGCATGTGTGTGTGTGTGTGTGCATGCGTGTGCGGGGGGCCGGAGGTCAGTTGCTGCTGCTGGTGCTGATGTTGACCTTCCACTTCTTCTTGATCAGCTGTGGGTAGTGTGTGTGTGTGTGTGTGCATGCGTGTGCGGGGGGCCGGAGGTCAGTTGATGCTGCTGGTGCTGCACCACAGGGTCACACTCAAGTCACACCACAGGGCCACACTCAGTCACACCTTGAGTATTCAAAAAAGGAGGGTCGCATCAAGCTCAGCGCAGGGTGACTGAACCACACCACAGGTCACACTCAGTCACACACCTTGTGTATCCAACAAAATGAGGGTTTTCTCAATCACTCAATCACACCACGAGGTCACACTCAGTCACACCTTGATGAAGTACTCCATCACGCGCTGGTCAAGGTCACTCAGTACCGCCACATGGTCACACCTTAAGTAGCCAACAAATGAGGGTCAATCAGTCACGCCCCATGGTGACACTCAGTCACACCTTGATGTCGTAATCCATCACGCGCCGGTCAAGGTCACTCACACCGCCACAGGGTCACACTTGGTCACACCTTAAGTAGCCAACAAAAGGAGGGTCACTCAATCACACCACAGGGCCACACTAAGTCACACCCTGATGAAGTGATCCATCATGCGCTGGTCAAGGTCACTCAATCACACCACGGGGTCACTGGTGGTTTTCTATTGAACCGCTAGGAGGATAGAAAACTGGAGTTTCTGTTGAAGAGACTTTCCAAGTGTGAAGTGAGATTATTTAAGGTGCTAGCACCCCAAGTTTCCTATCCGCCTTCTTGGGTCGCTAGCACCGCTCCCTTTTGCGGCTTCCCGTTCCTTTCAGCCTTTTGGAAACCACCCGCCCACCCTGTTGAATCGTGGTGACCCACCGACTTTTAAGCTGGAGCGAGTTAGGGAGAATGGTGCTTAGCTGCAGAGTCCGGCCGCTCGACATTGGTCGTGGGTGGTGATATCACAAGCCTTTTTTTGGCATGGTCACCATCTGCGGCCGGTGGAGGTCTGGCTCTGCCCCGAGCCATGACCTCCGTGGTCACGCGTGACTGTAATCAAACGAACGCTACTGAAAGTCTGAGACAGAAAACTCAAGTTCACACCTTGATGAAGTACTCCATCACGCGCTGGTCAAAGTCCTCGCCGCCGAGGTGCGTGTCTCCGTTGGTCGCGATGACCTCAAACACGCCGTTGTCGATCGTGAGGATCGACACGTCAAACGTACCGCCGCCGAGGTCAAAGACCTGGATGTGGTGTGGGTTTTGAGTGGTTTAGTTATAAGTCGTGTATGGGTTAGGATGACCGACCACATGCCGTTATGCTTGGGAGGCTTGACACGTCAAACGTGCCACCGCCAAGGTCAAAGACCTGGGTGGGACGTGGGTTTAGCGGTGTTACTTACGGGTTGAGGGGGGCAGGGTGAGAGGTGCACGCGCGTGAGCGGTTGACTGAGCAGGCGGTTGACTGAGCGGGCCGGGCACGCGCGCATGGTGCCATGGCATGGTGCATCGCTCGCAGCGCACCGACTGACCAGGATGCTCTCTACTACTACACCGTCCCATCCAACAGATCCCAACAGATCCCAACAGATCCCACAACCCACCAGGATGTTCTTCTCTCCGTCCCTCTTGTCGAGACCACCCACCCAGCTACACAAGCAAACCACCCACCCACCGGCAGATGCTTGTCTGCATCCCGCTTATCGATGCATGCACCATGCTCTCCTACTCCTACTCCGACTCATCTCTGCTGAGTTCAGTGGCAACTCAGCTCAACTCAGCTCAGCTCAACTCAACTCAACTCAGCTCAGCTCAGCTCAGCGGCAGCTGAGTGAAGAAAAGCTGTTGCAGAAACCCACCTACCCAAGCAACTCAGCTCAGCTCAACTCAGCTCAGCTCTGTTCAGTGGCAGCTTAGTGAAGAACAACTGTTGCAGAAACCCAGCCACCCAAGCAACCCACCCACCCACCCACCCAAGCAACCAGCCAGCAAACCCACCAGGAGGATCTTCTCTCCGTCCTGCCTGTGGAGACCACCAACCACCCACCCAGCTACCCAAACAACACACCCACCCACCAGCAGATGCTTGCCTGCATCCCACGTACCGAGCCCTCCCATCCCCACCCACCCATCCAAGCAACCAGCCAACACACCCACCCGGATGTTCTTCTCTCCGTCCCTCTTGTGGAGACCACCCACCCACCCACCAAAGCAACCCACCAACCCACCAGCACAAGCCTGTCTGCATCCCACTTATTGAGCCCACCCACCTCCACCCACCCATCCAAGCAACCAGCCCACAAACCCACCAGGATGTTCTAATCTCTGTCCCTCTTGTGGAGACCACCCACCCACCCACCACCCAACGCAACCCACCCACCCACCAGCGTACTTGTCTGCATCCCGCTTATTGATGCATGCACCATGCTCTCCTACTCCTACTCCGACTCATCTCTGCTGAGCTCAGTGGCAACTCAGCTCAGCTCAGCTCAGCTTAGCTCTGCGGCAGCTGAGTGAAGAACAGCTGTTGCAGGAACCCAGCTACCCAAGCAACCCACCCACCCACCCAAGCTTGGGTTGGCACAAGCAACCAGCCAACACTCCCACCAGGATGTTCTTCTCTCCGTCCCTCTTGTCAAGGCCGTACGCGATCGCAGCCGCGGTCGGCTCGTTGATGATGCGCGCGACGTTGAGGCCGGCGATGACGCCAGCATCCTGCAGCGTGGGGAGTGTGGGGCAGTGTGGATAGTGTGGATAGTGTGGGCAGTGTGGGTGCAGCGCGTGTGCAGTGCGTGTGCAGCGTCGAAGTGCGCTCGGCCATCACATTTTGGGCAGTGTTTGTGCAGTGTGTGTGTGTGTGTGTGTTTGCAGCGTAAAAGTGCGCCCGACCACCACACAGCGCAGCACATGGCACAATACACAAGCGACCGCACTCACAACACACCTTGGCGGCCTGGCGGGGGCACCGCAACGACGGCCTGACGGGGGCACCGCAACGACGGCGCAGCACACAGCATGGCAATACACACGCGATCGCACACACACACACACGCACACACACACACACACACTGGTTGCCGCGATGGCACACACCCACACGCACACACAAACGCACACACACACACACACACACACCTTGGTGGCCTGGCGCTGCGCGTCGTTGAAGTACGCGGGCACCGTCACGACGGCGTGCTTCACCGTCTTCCCGAGGAACGCCTCTGCTGTCTCCTTCATCTTGCTGAGAATCATCGCCGAGATCTCCTCCGGGCTGAAGACCTTCTTTTCGCCCGCGACCTCAACCTGCACCAGTGATTTCCTTTTCAGGATTTTTCATGTATTCTTCCACAGCCAGATTTTGCTTTGACCGCGTTGACCATTGACGTCCCGTTGATCGTTTGTCCTCACACATAGGTCATTTGAAAGCTGCTGCCGTGCTCTGTCTGGCGGGTTTGTCAGACTAACCATCCACTGCATGGGTTGAGCTTTGTGCAAGGTCAAAGTACAGCCAGAATACAGCCAAGTGGCTGTGGAGAGCCGAAAAGGAAATCACTGACCTGCACGTTGGGCTTGCCGCCCTTGTCGATGATCTCGTACGACACGAGCTTCTTGTCCTTCTGCACCTCCTTGTCGGTGAACGCGCGCCCGATGAGGCGCTTGACGTCGTACACCGTGTTGGACGGGTTGATCGTGGCCTGTGCACAGAGGGGCCAAGTGGAGTGAGAGTCGTGGTACAAATCCACTGCCGGCCGTCACAATCAGTTCCAAAGTTCCAGCGGGACTATCAGACAGCTGGCACAAGGCCCACCGAAAGGGTGGCCCGCGGCAAGTAGCCCGCGGTAGCGCCACCCACACTAGGTGGTGGGCGCCAAGCAGCAGCACAAGCCACAGAACAGGCCACTAATTTTGGTGTCCAGCGCCGAGGGGGCGCAGACTGCCGGCGCTAGATGCACGTAGCGGTTGCAGCGGCTGTGCCGTGGCGGGATGCATGCGACAGGCACTGTAGTCTCTCTCTCTCTGTGTGCGTACCTGGTTCTTGGCGGCATCACCAATCAGGCGTTCCTCGTTCGTGAAGGCCACGTACGAGGGCGTGATCCGGTTGCCCTGCAGGAGGGATCAATCAAAGCAGTCAAAGGGGGAACCCCACGGTAGCGCCACCCACACGCGGCGGCGGGCACCAAGCAAGCAGCACGTCAGCCAGTGACTCACTCAGCCCTGAAACATTCAGACCCCAGGTATAACCGGCTGTAAAGCCAGGACGATGAAGGGACCACGAAGGCCCACCCCCAACAAACCCCCAAAGGCCGAAGCACGGCACCCGCCGCAGCACTCTACTCAGCGACCACACCACACCCGCCTGGTCGTTGGCGATGATCTGCAGGCCAAGGCAGAGGGAGTGGGGAGGGTGAGAGGGGGGTTGAGGGGCGAGATCTGAGGCATGCACGCGAAAGGCAGGTGAGGAGGTGTCCCATGCAGGTGGCGAGGTGTCCATTCGCGCATGCACGGGCGCATGGGTGCCACAGGCCGTGTGCATACGCCCTCAGAAGGTGGGTGGCTGGTGTGATGGACCTAGTGACCCTAGGGAACCAGCAGGCGAGGAAGGAGTAGGGGAGGGAGCAGGCAGCAGGGGAGGGGGCAGGCAACAGGGGAGATCCAAGGTGCGTGGCAGCACTGGGCAGGACCTCACCTCCACTCGCCCGTTCTTGTACACGCCCACGCATGAGTACGTGGTTCCCTGGGGGCGCAAAGAGGGTGGGCGTGAGGGCGCATATCAGCCTATAGCACGCAAGTTGTTGCCAAAGTTGCAAGTTGTTGTCCATGCGCACCAGATCGATGCCGATGACTGTTCCTTTCCACCCGTCAGCTGGGGCCGACCCTGTCAGATCATCAAACCCTCTCGCGCCGGCGGCGAACACGAGCAAAATGACTAGCAGTTTAAAGCACCCCATGCCCGCCATGCTGCGCCTGTGCCTTGCGTGTATAAGCCTGCGTCTGTATGGATGAATGAATGCGCATGCGTGTGGAGTCCCGTTAAATAGGCGGGGGACACGGTGTTTTAGTGTGGCAGCAGGTCACTCAATCCAGAAAGCCCCGTGCCCTGTGACGCCAGCTACTTTTGAGCGCACGGCGACTGCCTTACAGCAGCAGGTAGTAGTGGGTCGCACCAGCCAGCGGCTAGCACCCCAAACACCCGACAACACCCACCTGGTGGTGATCTCAACTCCTTGCTCGACAACATGCTTGGCAGCATGAGGAAGCAGGGCGCGGCGATCGCGCTGCTAGCACTGCTCGCGATGGCAGCGTCGCCTGGTGAGGACTTGCAAAGGACTCGCCGCCGGCGATCTGGAATTAAAACCAGCCATGCGTGCGGTGCACGTCCTCACCCACCCGCCCCTGCGCGCACACTGCAGTGTGCTTCGCTTCCGGAGACGACGAGGCACCGGCTGCTGGGTAGGGCGCAAAAGCACGCGAGCCTGCATGCCTCGTTTGTGTACTGTGCGCGCCTAGTGGCATGCGAGCTGAGCACGCATGCCTCTGTTCTTACCTCCCTTCGCAGGGCGATTCCCGCAGTTCGCGAGGGCGCTGAGGAGTGAGTGGGCTCACGCAGGGGCGCACGCGTGCGTGCACGGCTTGCATGGCGAGGCACTTGTGCATGGACACCGCATGCAGCCACCGGGCCGTGGCGTGCCTGACCGCAGCGCCCACCACCACCCCTGCCTCCCCCCAGGTATGTCTTCCAGGCCGAAGTCAACCGCCTCATGGACATCATCATCCACTCGCTGTACTCGAACAAGGTGGGGGCGGGTGGCAGCGTGCCCACCCAGATCGCCATGCCATCTGCATGCTTCGCGGGTGTCCCATGCGCGTGCGTGTGCACGTGTGCGCACCGCCCAGCTACACGCTTGTATAGGCTGACTGACCTGCTCCCTCCCTGACGCACACCTGTACGCCTGCCGCCCCGTGCTTGCTGCCGCGCCGCGCAGGACATCTTCCTGCGCGAGCTGATCTCCAACGCGGCCGACGCGCTTGACAAGATCCGCTTCCTGGCGCTGTCCGACACGTCGCTGCTCGGCGAGGGCGACGCTGCAAAGCTCGAGATCCAAATCAGCCTCGACAAGGAGCGCAACATCCTGGAGATCCGCGACCGCGGCATCGGCATGACGCGCGACGACCTGCTGAAGAACCTCGGCACGATCGCCAAGTCGGGGACCTCGGCCTTCATCGAGCAGGCGCAGAAGGGCGGCGACATCAACCTCATCGGCCAGTTCGGCGTGGGCTTCTACTCAGTGTACCTCGTTGCCGACTACGTCGAGGTCGTGTCGAAGCATAACGACGACGTGCAGTACATCTGGTCGTCGACAGCCAACGGGTCGTTCAACATCGTGGAGGACACTGAGAACGCGCCGCTCGACCGCGGCACGCTCATCAAGATCCACCTCAAGGTATCCCTTACATATCCCATAGTGCCTGCCTGTCTGTCTTGTCTGTCTGTCCGTCTGTCTCTGTCTGCCTGCCTGCCTGTCTGTCTGCGTGCCTGCCTGCCTGCCTGCCTGCCTGTGCGCCTCACAACCCGCCCCGCAGTGTCGCTGCTTGCTGTGTCGAGGGCCACCCACACCACCTCACCCACCCCGCCCAACATCCCCACCGCCCGCCCTTTGCACCGCAGGAGGAGGCCCTCGAGTACGCGCAGGAGTGGAAGCTCAAGGAGCTCGTGCACAAGTACTCCGAGTTCATGAACTTCCCGATCTACCTGCGCGAGGAGAAGGAGGTTGACGTGCCGATTGAGGAGGAGGCCGACGAGTACGAGGAGGTCGCGGAGGACGGCGCGGCCGAGGGCGACGACGGAGTCGAGGACGATACCGACGCCGGTGGGTGCAACACCTTGAGCCTAACTGTACACCCTTGAAACCTAGCACGATAAGCCCAAACCACGAGGAGGTCGCGGAGTAGGGCGCGGCCGAGGGCGACAACGGAGTCGAGGACGATACCGACGCAGGTGGGTGCCCACCGTGAACCTAACCGTACACCCTTCACATGCGGCCCTGTAAGCCGATGACGACACCATCAGTGATGACACCCCGACTACCATCCATCACCACCAACCCCTCAACCCTGCACCTCTTACCCTAGACCCTGAACCCTGAACCTCAACCACCCCCAGGTGACGACGACGAGGACGAGGCTCCCAAGACGCGCAAGGAGAAGCAGATGGTGTGGGAGCTCGTCAACGACAATAAGGCCATCTGGCTGCGCAGCGCAAAGGACGTGAGCGCCGAGGAGTACGAGAAGTTCTACACCGTGATTGCCAAGGCGTTCGACAAGCCGCTCGCATACAGCCACTTCAAGGTGCGCTGTGGGGTGGTCATAGAAGAGGGACAGGTTACGGGAGAGGGACAGAGGTGCAGCACTGTTGTGGTAGAAGAGAGGACGTGAGCGCCGAGGAGTATGAGAAGTTCTACAGCGTGATCGCCAAGGCGTTTGACAAGCCGCTGGCGTACGGCCACTTCAAGGTGCGCTGTGGGGTGGTCATAGAAGAGGGACAGGTTACGGGAGAGGGACAGAGGTGCAGCACTGTTGTGGTAGAAGAGAGGACGTGAGCGCCGAGGAGTATGAGAAGTTCTACAGCGTGATCGCCAAGGCGTTTGACAAGCTGCTGTCGTACGGCCACTTCAAGGTGCGCTGTGGGGTGGTCATAGAAGAGGGACAGGTTACGGGAGAGGGGCAGAGGTGCAGCACTGTTGTGGTAGAAGAGAGGACGTGAGCGCCGAGGAGTATGAGAAGTTCTACAGCGTGATCGCCAAGGCGTTTGACAAGCCGCTGTCGTACGGCCACTTCAAGGTGCGCTGTGGGGTGGTCATAGAAGAGGGACAGGTTACGGGAGAGGGACAGAGGTGCAGCACTGTTGTGGTAGAAGAGAGGACGTGAGCGCCGAGGAGTATGAGAAGTTCTACAGCGTGATCGCCAAGGCGTTTGACAAGCTGCTGTCGTACGGCCACTTCAAGGTGCGCTGTGGGGTGGTCATAGAAGAGGGACAGGTTACGGGAGAGGGGCAGAGGTGCAGCACTGTTGTGGTAGAAGAGAGGACGTGAGCGCCGAGGAGTATGAGAAGTTCTACAGCGTGATCGCCAAGGCGTTTGACAAGCCGCTGTCGTACGGCCACTTCAAGGTGCGCTGTGGGGTGGTCGCAGCGTGGACACAGAAGAGGGGCAGCACTGTTGGTGGTGGCAGCCACACACACACACATGCACACACACACACACGCACACACGCACACACACACACACACACACACACACGCACGCACGCACAGGCCGAGGGCGACGTCAAGTTCAAGTCCCTGTTCTACATCCCGTCGACCGCCCCGCACGACTCCCCCTCGCACACACACACACACACACACACGACTCCCCCTCGCACACACACACACACTCACGTGCACACACGCACACACACACAGGCCGAGGGCGACGTTGAGTTCAAGTCCCTGCTGTACATCCCGTCGACCGCCCCACACGACTTCTACGACAAGTACTACGAGAAGCGCGAGGGCCAGTCAATCAAGCTGTTTGTGCGTCGCGTGTTCATCTCGGACGACGTAACCGAGCTGCTGCCCAAGTGGCTCTCGTTCACCAAGGGAATCGTGGACTCGGACACGCTCCCGCTGCAGGTGTGTGTGTGTGTGTGCACGTGTGTGTGTCTGTCCGTCGGAGGGTTGGCATCTGCATACAAGCTGCGAGGTGTGTGCGCGCGCGCGCGCGCGCGCACGCACGCAACCCCCGCATCTGCTGAGTGCGTGTGTGTTTGTGTGTGTGCGTGTGTGTGTCCACCCACCTCGACTTTTGGTGTGTGTGTCCCCCCACCCATGCACCGCATCCACGCACCGCACCTGCTGAGGGTGTCGCGCGAGCACAGCACGCGCACATACAGAACCATGCAACATGCGACACCCACTTGTGCGCGTACCCACGCCCATGCACCGCAGGTTTCGCGTGAATTGCTGCAGCAGAGCGCTGCACTCAAGACGATCAAGAAGAAGCTGGTCCGCAAGGTACGGGGGCGGGGAGAGAGGGAGGGGGTTGGGGAGGGGGAGAAAAAAAAAACGGAGATTGAGGGAGGGAGAGGAAGGGAGGGAGGAAGAGAGGGAGGGAGATAGAGAGGGGAGGGAGAGCGCCGCACTCACGACGATCAAGAAGAAGCTTGTCCGCAAGGTGCGTCGTGGACACACGCGCACACGCGCACACACACAGGTGCTCGATCTCACCAAGCGCATGGCAGACGACGAGGTCCTTTGCCCCCCCCCCCCCACACGCACACACTCAGCAAGGGGCGGTGCAGGCTGCCGCGGAACTGCTGGCTGCTGCTGCACACACACGCACGCACACGCACACACACAGGTGCTCGATCTCACTAAGCGCATGGCAGACGTCGAGGTCCTTTGCCCCCCCCCCACACACACGCACACACTCAGCAAGGGGTGGTGCAGGCTGCCGCGGAACTGCTGGCTGCTGCTGCACACACGCACACACACAGGTGCTCGATCTCACCAATTGCATGGCAGACGATGAGGTCCTTTGCCCCCCCCCCCCCCACACACACACGCACACACTCAGCAAGGGGCGGTGCAGGCTGCCGCGGAACTGCTGGCTGCTGCTGCACACACACATGCACGCACACGCACACACACAGGTGCTCAATCTCACCAAGCGCATGGCAGACGACGAGGTCCTTTGCTCCCCCCCCCCCACACGCACACACTCAGCAAGGGGCGGTGCAGGCTGCTGCAGAGCTGCTGGCTGCTGCTGCACACACGCACGCACACGCACACACACAGGTGCTCGATCTCACCAAGCGCATGGCAGACGACGAGGTCCTTTGCCCCCCCCACCACCACCACACACACACACACGCACACACTCAGCAAGGGGCGGTGCAGGCTGCCGCGGAGTTGCTGGCTGCTGCTGCACACACACACACACGCTCGCACACGCACACACACACACACAGGTGCTCGACCTCATCAAGCGCATGGCCGACGACGAGGTCCTTTGTGCCGACGAGGAGACGCCCGAGGACGAGCGCCCGTCCGAGGTCGACTGCGGAAAGTTCAAGAAGTTTTACGACGCGTTCGGCCGCGCGCTGAAGCTCGGAGTCATTGAGGACAGGTTGGTGATGGGTGCGTTTGTGCTTGCTGTGTGTGTGTGTGTTTGTTGTGCTGTGTATGTGTGTGTGCACGCGTTTGGCCTTGGTCTGAAGCTGGGAGTCATTGAGGACAGGTGGGTGATGTGTGTGTTTGTTTTGCTGTGTGTGTGTGCGCGTTCGGCCGCGCGCTGAAGCTCGGAGTGATTGAGGATGGGTGGGTGGTGGGTGCGCTTGTGCATTTCTGTGTGTGTGTGTGTGTGCGTGCGTGCTGTGTGTGTGCTGGGTGTGTGTGCGCGGACGAGTGCCCGTCCGAGGTCGACTGCGAAAAGTTCAAGAAGTTTCTACGACGCGTTTGGCCGCGCGCTGAAGCTCTGAGTCATTGAGGACAGGTGGGTGATGGGTGCGCTTGTGCGTGCTGGGTGTGTGTGTGCGTGTGTGTGCATGTGGGTGCGTGCTGGGTGCATGTGCTGGGTGTGTGTGCGCGTGCAAACGCCCGTCCAGAGTCGACTTCGGAAAGTTCAAGAAGTTCTACTACGCGTTTTGGCGCGCGCTGAAGCTCGGAGTGATTGAGGATATGTGTGTGTTTCTTCTGCTCTCGTGCTTCCACAAAATGAGTCGGAGTGAGACGTGGCGAAGTGGCATCAGTTTGTCGTGTCTGTCTCCTGCGTCGCTCGCCCGATGCAAGATGATGCCCCAAAATAGCACCCAGGCACACAGCCTAGAAACGCGATGGGAGGGTGCGGGGGAGGGACTGTGGGAGGACACAAAGCACCCCATCATCTGGTAAGCTTTTCGGTGTGGATGACCCTGGACCCCCCCCTTATGAAGTGAAGCGGCGCCTCAGGCGACGCCTTCACTTGCGCAAATCAGGCGGCGCCTCAGGCGCGCCGGGCTGTCTGCGGCGCATCCCCGACCGCCTGAGGTGGCGCCTGAGACGGCACCCCAACCGTCTCCGGCGCCCACCACCGCCTGAGGCGCACCCCCGGCCGCCTGAGGCGTTGCGACCGCCCTCACTTGCTCCCCTCGAGAGTTGGGATTGCGGTAGGGCAGCGCCGTAGGGCCGCCTTGGAGGTTTTGTGTGTTTGTGTGTTGTGTTGTGACAATGACAACTGCTCCGCTTCTGGTCGATCTTGTGACGTGAAAAAACACAAAAACGTGTCGCGCTTCGCGCCGGCGTGTCGTGGGGGTCCTGCCAAACGACCCTCCCATGGTACGCACATACCAGCGCGTCCCCTTTCAACGTCACAGTTACAGTTACAGTTACATCGGCTTTCCAGCCAAGACTACCTTTCAACGTCACACACACACAAAAAAACGACCCCAAGAACACAACACACACACACACGCACGCACACACAGCACCAACCGCGGCCGCCTCGCCAAGCTGCTCCGCTTCCACACTTCCAAGTCGGGCGATGCGCTCATCTCCCTCGACGAGTACGTCGCGCGCATGAAGGTAGGTGCAAGGAAGAGGCCAGGAAGGTGCCGTGAAGGTACAGGGAAGTTGCCAGGAAAGTGGAAGGTAGGTGCCAGGAAGGGTCAAGGAAGGGGCCAGGAAGGGGCCGGGTAGGGGCCCAGAAAGTGCCGGGTAGGTGCCTGGAAGATGGTAGGGGGCTGCATCTTTCGGCGTGTGCAGAGGGGTGGGGAGGCGGGTCCGAGGAGGGCAAGCTGGCGCACACATGCACACTACCACCACCACAACATACAACAACATAAACAACAAAAACAACATAAACAAAATCTCACAACACAAAAACAAAAACGAAAAAACTCACCACTACCCCACCGCCACCACCCCTCCCCACCACAGAACGGCCAGAAGGACATCTACTTCCTCGCCGGCAAGTCGGTCGGCGAGCTCGCCAAGTCGCCCTTCGTGGAGAAGCTGCTCAAGAAGGACTACGAGGTACGTACCTACCAGTGGTTCCGTTTAAGGATCTTGAGGAAATGACGGCTCAACCCAAGCCTCACGCTCATCCCGCCAATCTTAACCCAACAGGCGATTTTTGGTGGGGAAAGTGTGAAAATTGCAATTTCCACACTTTCGGGTCGAGATTTACGCAGTCTCAACCCGACTCGCCAGCCCGACTCGGGCAATCTCAACCCGAAAGTGCACTTTGTCGGGTTGCGGTTTGGCTCACGGAAACACTGGTACCTACGTACGGTGGTTAATTAGGAGGTTGCCTGCGGCATGGGGGTGCCTCTGCGGGTGCGGGTGTGGGCCTCTCTCAATGCTTTGGGCCTCTCTATGGACGGCAAGGGCTCCAAGGTCGCCCTTGTTGGTGAAGCTTCTTAAGAAGGCCTACAAGGTGGGCTAATGGTGAAGGAGATTTTGTCTGGGGCTGTCGAAAAGGACGTGTGCCTCTGACTGGCATCTGTTTAGGGCTCCTCTGTGGACGGCCAGTCGGTCGGCGAGCTCGCCAATTTGCTCTTCGTGGAGACGCGGCTCAAGAAGGACTACGAGGTCAGTTAATTCTTGGTGGAGGAGATGTTGCTTGGGGCTGTCGAAAGGGGTGTGTATATGTAGGGCGCTGTCTAGCCTCTGTTGAGGGCTCTTCTGTGGATGGACAGCCGGTCGGCGAGCTCGCCAAGTCGCCCTTCGTGGAGAAGCTGCTCAAGAAGGACTACAAGGTGAGTTCATAATGGTGATGGATTCCAAAATCTGTGACACCACTCATGATGTTAGGTTGAGGTTGGAGGATGTTGCCTCCAAAGCGGTGTGCCTCTTAAGGCTCCTCTGTGCACGGTCTCTTCCTTGATCTCTTTAGCATATTCTCGATTTTTTTAGGTTGTTCATGATCTCGCAGGTTGTTTACTTCACCAATGTGTCCTTGATGAGTGTGTTGTCCAGCACATGATGCACCATCACAACAACAACAACAACGACGACGACACAACAACAACACATGTCTGACTGTCTTACTCACTCTGTCTCTCTCCCCCATCTGGTCGTATACTTCACTGATGCTCTTGACGAGTGTGTTGTCCAGCACATGATGCACAACAACGACGACGACAACACATTTCAGACTCTGTCTCTCTCTGTCTCTGTCTCTCTCTCTTTCTCTCTCTCCCACCCATCAGGTCGTTTACCGACGTGCCCCACGATTTATCTCCCAGCGCATGATGGGCGATCACAACAGCAACAACAGCAACAACAGCAACAGCAACAACAGCAACAGCAACAACAGCAGCAACAACAACAGCAGCAACAACGACAGCAACAACAACAACAACAACAACAACCTCTGTCTGTCTCTCTGACTCTCTCTCTCTCTCTCTCCCCCTCTCTCCCATCAGGTCGTTTACTTCACCGACGTGCACGACGAGTACGTCGTCCAGCACATGATGGGCAATCACAACAACAACAACAAACTCTGCCTTTCTCTCTCTGTATGTCTGACTCGTGTCTCTCTCCCACCAGGTCGTTTACTTCACCGACGTGCTGGACGAGTACGTCGTCCAGCACATGATGGACTACGACGACAAGAAGCTCTCTGACGCATCCAAGGACGGCATGAAGATGACCGACAAGGTACAAATGCCTGCAGTAGCAGCAGCATGCATGCAATCAGCAGCAGCAGCAGCATGCAATTAGCAGCAGCAGCAGCATGCAGTCAGCAGCAGAAGCAAATGCCTGTAGCAGCAGCCGAGACCTCAAAACCTCCTTTGGGAACCGTGGGCCAACAAATTAGAAGATGGCGGACAAGATACTGATGCATGCAGCAGCAGCATGCAGCAATAGAATGCATGCACTAATGCATGCACTATCCAAGTTGCATTAGTCGGTGACACGACTGACCCTCCCCCCTCTCACCCCCTCCCGCCATTCCCCTCCAAGGACGAGAAGGAGAAGAAGCGCGACAAGGAGCTCAAGGCTGAGTTCAAGGTGTGGGTACACGCGTGTTTTGCGTATGAGCGTGTGTGTATGGGGGGGGGGGGGCTGTGATTGTGTGTTACCACGAGCGTGTGTGTGTGTGTGTGTGTGTGTGACCACAAACCACCCTGTGCCCACCCACTCCCCCACCCTCCCCCTCCTCCCCATCACAGGACCTGACCGCATGGTGGAAGACCGCCTCCGTGTCATGCATCAGTGTCGTCACACACACATCGCACACATCGCACGTGCGCGCGCACTCACACGCACACACCCTCCCCCTCCTCATGACAGGACTTGACCGCATAGTGGAAGACCGCCTCCATGGCATGCGCCAAGGTCACACACGCAGACACACACACACGTGCGCACGCACGCACACGCACACACTCCCCTTCCTCATCACAGGACCTGACCGCATGGTGGCAGACAGCCTCCGTGTCCAAGCATCAGCGCCGTCACGCACACACACACAAACACACATCGCACACACATCGCACACGCGCGCGCGCACACACACGCACACACCCTCCCCCTCCTCATCACAGGACCTGACCGCATGGTGGAAGACCGCCTCCGTGTCGTGCATCAGCGTGGTCACACACACACACACACATCGCACACGCGCGCACGCACATTCACACGCACACACGCTCCCCCCCCTCATCACAGGACCTGACCGCATGGTGGAAGACCGCCGTCGGTGACGCCTCGATGTCATCCGTCAAGGTGTGTGCGAGCGAGCAAGCAAGCGTGTTAGGGCGGTGCTCAATCGCTAAGTTCTCTGACGGACGCCTTCAAGCTTTCTGGTGGACGCCTCGAAAGCTTTTTGATGGACGCGTGGTGAAGTCTCTTGGACGAATTTGATGGCGTATTAGACGTGTTGTGTTGGTTGAGAGAGGGACAGGCGGAGAGAGAGATGCCCCCCCCCCCCCCCCCGCACACGCCCCACCCCCCACGCACGCACACTTTATAGGTCCCCAACCGCCTCAACACCACAAGCAGCTCAAGCGCAGAACACACACGCACACGCACACACACTTTATAGGTCTCCATTCGCCTCGACACCACGCCGTGCGTCATCATCTGGCGCTACAAGCAGCTCAAACGCACAACACACACACGCACACTTATAGGTCTCCAACCGCCTCGGCACCACGCCATGGCGCCACGCCATGCGTCGTCGTCGCCTTACATTCCAATTCCAAGCCCTTAACTCTGAGCTTAACCCTGAAACCCTGAATCCTAAGTCAAAGCCTACCCCCCCCCCCCCCCCCCCCCCGGCACCCCAGGTCTCCAACCGGCATGACACCACGCCGTGCGTCGTCGTCGCCTCAAAGTACGGCCTCAAACCTGAGCCCTGCACCCTGAACCCTGAAGCCCTGAACCCTGAAGCCCTGAACCCTGAGCCTGCAAACCCAAACCCTGAACCCTGAACACCACGAACCCCCAGGTCTCCAACCGCCTCGGCACCACGCCGTGCGTCGTCGTCGCGCCCAAGTACCATTCCACACCAAACACCCTCAACCCTTAGGTGTTGACCCTGATCCCTGACTGCTGACTGACTTTTAACGTACCGTCCATATTGTTTGCCTTCACGGGGGGGGCGGGGGGTCGAAACTATAGTTGTTCGATGTGATTGCGGGGGCCGTTTTTAGTCGTTTTGACACCCCAAATCGCGATTTCCGACGATTTATATTAGTTTCTTAGCTTCGAGTGGGGGCCAAAATCGATAATTACACGCAAAGGCTAACCGCCCGGACGGTATCCATCATCAAACCCTGAACCCCGACCCCCCCAGGTCTCTAACCGCCTCGACACCACGCCGTGCGTCGTCGTCGCGCCCAAGTACCAAGTTCAGACCGTGAACCTTACGCCCTAAACCATCACCGCAGAGACTGTATAGTCAACCAAACCCTGAACCACAAACCCTGAACCCTCATGAACACCACAAACCCCCAGGTCTCCAACCGCCTCGGCACCACGCCGTGCGTCGTCGTCGCGTCCAAGTACCATTCCACACCAAACACCCTCAACCCTTAGGCGTTGACCCTGATCCCTGACCCTGATCCCTGACTGCTGACTGACTTTTAACTTATCCATCACCAAACCCTGAACCCTGACCCCCACCTTCACATCTAACGTGGCCGTTAGCGGCGACCTCGACGTCGCCGGCTCGTCAGGTCTCCAACCGCCTCGACACCACGCCGTGCGTCGTCGTCACGTCCAAGTACCAAGTTCAGACCGTGAACCTTACGCCCTAAACCATCACCGCAGAGACTGTATAGTCAACCAAACCCTGAACCGCAAACCCTGAACCCTCATGAACACCACGAACCCCCAGGTCTCCAACCGCCTCGACACCACGCCGTGCATCGTCGTCGCGTCCAAGTCCAAAGTTCCAAAGTCGCGTCCAAGTCCAAAGTTCAAACCGCGAACCTTTAACCAAAACCATCACCACGTGGTGTCACACAGAAAGCATATTGTTAGTTTTGCCTGGGTACTTTTAAGTACCGGGTACTTATTTAAGTATTCGACTTTGTGGTTACCACATTTGGCATCTAGAGTGCAACCCTGGGTCCCTCATTAAGAAGTATGTTAGTTTACACCAACATCTCGACCTCCACAGACGGCATATAATCAATCAAACCCTGAACCTGCTCTGAACCCCAAACCCTGAACCCTGACCCCCCCAGGTCTCCAACCGCCTCGACACCACGCCGTGCGTCGTCGTCGCCTCCAAGTACGGCCAGTCTGCCAACATGGAGCGCATCTCCAAGGCGCAGGCGTTCCGCGACGACAAGGCCGGCATGATGGGGGGCAGCCAGAAGGTGCGTTGATGGGGTTGAGGCTGAGGGTCGAGGGTTTTGTGGGGTTACGGGATGGTTGGCCGTCACGGTGCCGTTATGGAGCGCACATAAAAAGGTGCAAAGGCTTTCTGCGACGACACGGCCGGCATAATGGGGGGCAGCCAGAAGGTGGGTGTCGTGCCTGTGGGTGCATCCAGCTAGTTTTAGGGCTTGGGGTGGGCTTACCAGGGATGGTCGGCCAGTCGGCCACAGCAAGGAGCGCATCTCTTAAAGGCGCAAAGGCGTTGCGCGACGACACGGCCGGCATGATGGGGGGCAGCCAGAAGGTAGGGGTGCCCACGTTGAAGTGTGTGTCTTCACCCTCGCCACCCGCTCACCGCACGCACACAGGCGCACATACGCACACACACTCACACTCCCAACGCACCAGCCCGCCACGCACGCCACCACACACCAACGTAGGTGTCCGACGGATTGCAAAATCAACCACTCACACACTCACACACACACACACACACATTCAGACACACACACACACTCACTCTCACACACACACTCTCTCATTCTCTATCACACACACACACACGCAGGTCCTCGAGATCAACCCCCGCCACCCGCTCATCCGCACGCTCAAGGAGAGGGTCGACGCCGACGCCGATTCTGAGTCGACCAAGGTGTGTGTGTGTGTGTGCGTGTGTGTGTGTGTGTGCATGTGTGTGCGGTGTTTGTGTGTGTGGAGGGGCGGGGGGGGGGGCAGACAGTGGGTGTTTGTGTTGTCACAAGGAGAGGGCCGACGCCGATTCCGAGTCGACCAAGGTGTGTGTTTGTGTGTGTGTGCGTGAGCATGTGTGCGTGTGTGCGGTGTTTGTGTGTGTGGAGGGGGGGGGGGGCAGAAAGTGAGTGTTGGTGTTGTCTCAAGGAGAGGGTCGACGCCGACGCCGGTTCTGAGTCAACCAAGGTGTGTGTGGGGGAGGCGCGCTGTACTTTCCAACTGCGCGCTCGCCATGCGCGCGTATGCACACACACACGCAGACCCTGGCCAAGCCGCTGTGGGAGACGGCGCTGCTCGACTCTGGCTGGAGCGATGGATGACGCACACGCACACACATGCAGACTCTGGCCAAGCTGCTGTGGGAGACGGCGCTGCTCGACTCTTGCTGAAGCGATGGATGACACACACACACACACACGCGCACCCACACACAGACCCTGGCCAAGCTGCTGTGGGAGACGGCGCTGCTCGACTCTGGCTTTGCGATGGAGGACACCAAGTCGTTCAGCCAGCGCGTGTACGACCTTGTCGCGGGCACCATCAGCGTCGAGGTGAGCAGGCGCTGTGCTGGTGCCGTGCTTGTGCTGGTGATGGTGCTGGGCTGGGCCTGGGCACCAGCAGCTTTGAGGCATCTGGTGGGCTGCGCTGTGCCATGCTGTGCTTGTACTTGTGCTCATGCTGTGCGTGTGCTCGTGATGTGCTTGTGCTGCGCTCATGCTGTGCTATATGCGATGCCGTGTGTGCGTGCCACTCACACCAACACGGCCGCCACCAATCTGTGCTGTGTGCGCAGGGCGACCTCACCGTCGAGGCAGAGGAGGAGGGCGATGACGCGGCCGAAGAAGAGGACGCGGCGGCCGAGTACGAGCACGACGAGCTGTGAGGGCGCGCACAGATCTAGGTGCCGTGCGGGCACGCCGCAGGCAGCGCTGAGCAACGGGCCCCGGCGCGGCCGGCGAGGAGGGCGAGGGTGTCTCGACCCCGCCGCCGCCGGCCCGAAGATGGGGATTCTCTGGGATGCGACAATCCGATCGCTGCGCAGCGTGGTGCTAGGGGGCCCTTTGAAGGGGCGCCGCCAAGGAGGTCAAGGGTGTTAACCTCGGTGGCCGGGGTGTGCGACAGACCCGAGGGAACACACGCCATCATAAAAAAAACGGTTCTGCGTTTTGCGCCTGCCCATTACACTTCGTGAAGTAGCAGGCACCGTAGCTGTCCGGCCCCTCTGGCTGGCTGGTAAGACTGCAGGAGTGACCCCTCGCCGACAGCGACACCACTGCATCGCCAGGGCGGGTCGCCCACTTCACTACTCATGTCGCCAGGTGGAGGGAGGTGCTCTAGGATGCGACAGTGGGAGAGTGGCGAGAAGATACAGGGGTGCGGCAACTCCCGGAGGCGGTGAGGGTGCTGAGGTACTCCAGGACGTGTGGGGCTCTGGGAGTGGAGGAGGAGATGAGGTGGGAATGAGACGGTTCCAAAGCTCCAGCGGCACTTGGAGAGTAGGCACGAGGGCCAAGGCATTAAAGTAGCCCTTGTAACGCCACCCCACTTTAGGTGGTGGACGCCACGGCAGCACCACAACACAGGCTCCACACTCAAACCCTCCTGTGGATGGAGAGAGGGACCCAGGTGTGATGATTGATGTGACCGTTTCCTCCCTGACCACGCCCATTCATGCTGATTGCTCAAAAGTGCAGCCAAGTCTAGGTGTGTAGGAGGTTGTAATCTGTTGTTATAGTCCCAGTTGTGATGTAGCCACCAGCACGCCCAACCCAAACCGCGATGGCACCCCGTCGGGAAAGTGTTCAGATCGGACACACACACACACGTCCAGTCGGCCACACGTGAGCTGGACATTGACCACTGGGTCTCATCGAGGAATGATCCAATCACTTCATCATAATGCACACCCTCGGGACAACAGCTGGTGACCTCATGCACTCCTCGTCGCCTACTAGGCTACACTGTTGAGCTGCGGACATGAGTGTCACAGGCACCAGTTTCAGCTCCCGTTTGACAGCATCATCTGCTCGTGGAAGTATCTTATTTGGAGTCTGCGCTGGCAAACGCGTGGGAGAGCCGCCGTGTCTGGCTCAGCCTGTCACAGGTGCCAATCAACACTGGACGTAGGTGGCTGAACAGCGAGGGGGGAGGGCTGGAGAGGCAGGAACCAGACAGGGCAAGCTTTCCTTACACCCAATCACACTTTCACATTATTGCATCACTTTAAAAAGTCACATGTCACTTTATGTCAAACCGTTGGGCTCAAATCGCACATGGACGATGTAGACGCCGCAACAGGTGTCCCCGAATATAACAACCATCAAAATCATCATCACGCAAGGGTTGGCAAAATAAAACCTCCTGCCAGCAGCCACATCACGCACTCAGCCGAGTGACTCAACTCAGGTCATCAGACCATCACCATGGCCATGAGCGCGACCGCGCCCATGGCCAGGCTGCCTATGACGTTAACAACTGCGCGGGTGGCGCTGGTGGGGGTGGGTGCGGGCGTGCCGGCCGGGGGGATGCCGCCGTCCTGAGCCACGCCGTTTGGGGGTGGGGGTGAGGGGTAAGCGGGTGGGGGTAGGTGGGGCGTAGACGGGGGGTGGGGTGGCCCCCCCGTAGGCGGGGGGGAGGGTGGCCGGCACGGGAGCCGGCACGGGAGGCAGCAGCACTGCGTCGATCGCATGCACGATGGACCTTCCGCCCACGTCCACGTCGAACGGCGCGACGACTGTCGCAACGTCGTTGATCACCACGTTCCCGTCCACCAGCTTGACAGACACCGTGGTGCCGTCCAGCAGCGTAGGCAGCGTGAGGCCCTCAGCGGTTGCGGCGGTCGAGGCAAACACGGTGGGGACGATGTGGTAGGAAAGGATGATCGTGAGGAGCTCGGTGTCGGCCAGCAGCTCGGCGGCAGTCAAGTCGAGGGCAGCAAGGGCAGCTTCGAAGGCGGTGTTGGTCGGGGCGAGGAGAGTGACGGAAGTGGAGGCGTCGGTGGCGGCGGCGAGGATCGTAGGGGATGCAGCCACGGCCGCGAGGAGGGTGGAGAATTCAGGGACGGTGGCTGCGACGGAAGCGATAGTGGCGGGCGTGGGAGGCAGCAGCACCGCGTCGATCGCATGCACGATAGACCTTCCACCCACGTCAACGTCGAACGGAGCGACGACGGTCGCGACGTCATTGATGACCACGTTGCCGTCCACCAGCTTGACAGAGACTGTGGTGCCGTCCAGCAGCGTAGGCAGCGTGAGGCCCTCAGCGGTTGCTGCGGTCGAGGCAAACACGGTGGGGACGATGTGGTAGGACAGGATGGTCGTCAGCAGCTCGGTGTCGGCCAGCAGCTCCTCGGCAGTCATGTCAAGGGCAAAAAGGGCGGCCTCGAAGGCGGCGTTGGTCGGGGCCAGCACAGTCACGGAAGTTGAGGGGTCGGTGGCGGCGGCGAGGATCGTAGGGGACGCAGCCACG
Organism: Chlamydomonas sp. UWO 241; assembly: GCA_016618255.1. Lineage (NCBI taxonomy): Eukaryota > Viridiplantae > Chlorophyta > Chlorophyceae > Chlamydomonadales > Chlamydomonadaceae > Chlamydomonas > Chlamydomonas priscui. The sequence continues at coordinate 412,630 of VFSX01000138.1, forward strand.
GCCGAGAGGAGGATGGAGAATTCGGGGACGGTGGCCGCGACAGAGGCGATCGTGACTGGCTCGGGAGGGGGGATGAGGACGGCGTCAACGATGTGCACGATAGACTTGCCGGCCGTGACGTTGGCGGTGAGCACGTTGGCGCTATTGACCAAGACAGAGCCGCTGCGTGGAGGGGAGGGGGGGGAGAGGGACGAGGGTGAGGCGTGTGCGTTGCGCTTGCGCGGCGGGTGGACAGGGGCATCATTCGTGGGTCTCAGCCGGCATGTGGGTGGTGGGTGGGAGTCTGGGTGGGAGGGTGGTATAGGCACGTGGTTCGACGGGCGGGCATACGGGCAGGTTTGGGTCATGACTCACTCGGCCAGAAGCTGGAAGGTCACGTTGGCACCGGGCAGCAACGTCGGCACAGACACGCCAGAGAGTGTCGCTGCGTCCGTCTCGATGATTGATCCGATGATGTGGTACTGCAGCACGCGAGTGAGCAGCGCCGTGTCGGCAAACAGCTCGGCCTTCGTGAGGTTGAGCTCGGCCAGCGCAGCCGTGAAAGCCTGCAGAGCATGAGGCAGCACGCAGGGGGGTCAGTGCAGGCGGGATGGCGGGTAGGGTGTGTGTGCTGGGAGTAGTGCAGAGAGGGTCAAATGTTTGTTTCACCCCCCTGCGGGGGGTAGCGCTGTGGTAGTTGCAGGGAAGCTATAGCATCTGGTCTGTCACGCAGGTCAAATTATTCTCCTGCTCCTGCCTTCTGCCAATACCCACCTCGTTCGTCGGAGCAATAACGGTAAGGACAGAGTCTGGGTCGGAGGCGGCGGCCAAGAGTTCGGGAGCCTCCGCCAGAGCCTCCACCAGCGTGCTCAGCTCGCTCACGCCCGATGCAACGCTCGCAATGGTGTCTGTTTGGCTCAAGTGACGCCACGCCAGGGCGTGGGGGGTGGTCACGCTCAGGACCAGGAGCAGCACGGCGACGCTGCTCCGAGCCACGGTCAAGGGACGGGTCATGATGTACGTAAGCCAACGGGGGATCGCCGCTGTAAGGCCTTGCGTCAATTAGTCGGGGGCGACAGTTGATCAACAAAGTGCGGCAGATCGTTTGCCTCGGTTTGGGGGGGAATGTGTGGGGAACGTGTGGCTAGAAGCGATTGGAGACTTCGTGCCTGCCAAGAAACTATTCGAAACTGTTCGCGGCATCTGTCACGTACACTCTTTCGGTGGCGATGTAGATACAACCGCCAGGGCAGCCAAATTTGTATTTCCTCCAGCTTCGGTGCTACAGGCTGCAGGCTACAAGTACTTGATACCTGACTTGAACAAGTGCCATGTGGCCGGCTGCAGGCGCTCGCAATGTGTGAGAAGGCTAAAGACAGCTGCGGGCGATCACATCACGCCCCCTCCCCCCCCCGCACATACAGTCTCCCCGCACATACACTCAGCCGCGGCCTTCTTTCATGGTGTGCCTGCCGCCAGCACCAATTTGCGACGCAATGATTGAGAGACCTGCGGCCGACTCTGCGCGACGATTCTGTGCTTGAACCTGAATTTTCTGGGGGGGGATATCCTGTGCCATCCTTCTTTGCGCCACCCGTCGTATGAATATCGTAGACATGGCTCGACAGCCCTAGCATAGTAGGGCCTAGGGCTAGCGGCCACGCTAGCGGCCCGCCTGAAGCCACGCCTGTAACCTGGTCCAAGTGCTGTGGTCTTCGGCCCACGTGTCCAGTGCCTGCATCGCTGCCACCCGCACGTCTTCCGGAAAGTCAGGCGCAGATGCACCAGCGCCAGAACCATGTGGGGCATGCATAGGGCAAGCAAGTGCGTGATCACACGTTTTACAGGTTTTACACGTTCGTGTTCTCCCGCCCCAGAGGACCCCGGGGCGTGAGCTAAGCAGGGCGATCACGGTACCAGCACATGGAACCAACGCAGCTGAGCAGCAGTCTTGAGAGCACCAACATGGCTGCTGCCCCTGGGCCAACCAGCTACCGCCCCTTCACCCTGTTGTCGACTGCTACCGCGTGACGAAACCCTGGCTGCGCGTCTGGCGCCAGTCCTAGCGTCACTCATCAGCCTCCGCCAAACGGCCTTCGTCCCCGGTCGGCTCATCACCAACAACGGGCTTTTCATGGACAGCAGCAGTAGCCGCAATAGCAGCAGCAGCAGCAGCAGCAGCAACAGCAATGCTTAGTACGCTCACACCGTTATGCCCCCCCACCTGCTGCGATGACTGCATCGTACTGGCAAGTCAGACCCACGGGGAGTGTTCAAGTACGTCTCGGCTGCACTGGAGGCTGCGGCAGTGCAGGGAGGCTGTGGCCTCTGCTCTACATTGATAGCGTCAGCTGCGCCTGGCACGGCCAATACACACGAGGCACGGATAGGCTGAGGGAGGCACGCACGTGCGCGCTGCTTGACCGATGCTCGGCGGCCGAGCATTGTGAAGGATTGCTGGGGGAGGCGGGGGGACTTCAAGACCGAGATGTTTCGTTACAACCCTCTTCCGGCTGCCGGCTGACAACACACATGACCGACCATCCAAAGAGAGATAAAGTACTTACTTTGCAGAGATGATTGGCAAAGGGTAGATCATATTTCAAGCTGTATAAAAATCACAGAGCTATCTGAATCAGAACAAGCGCCGACAAATGCGTTAATTTACGTGGCCGGGCGTGTCGGTGCCGCTGCTGGTGGTCTTAACATGACAGCCACGCAGGTGGGGCTTACACAAGGGCTTATGTTTGATGGGAATACAATAGCCGTCAGAGTCCCCAAAAACGACAACGGAACAGGAAAGGGGGCGAGCGTGCTGCTGCTGGACGTGACGTGACAGCCACACAGGAGGGGCTCACGCAATGATCAGCGTCGCTGGTACCCCCTTGATGGCGTCAGCGTACGTGCGCGGGCGTGCCGTTGCGATGCGCTCTCCGGTCACCGGGTTGACGGCGGTGACGGCCACGTGGGTCGCCTTGACACCAGAGACGAACTCGGAAAACGTACGCACCCTGAACTCGGTGCGCAGCTCGATCCACCACGCCACGCCGCGGTGCATTGGTGCACACTCCGAGTGTGAGAAGCAGAGCCGTGCCGCCGGCATGCATGTCCACCTGGCTCTCAGGCACGTCTGTGGCTCCGGAGCCCGAGCTCTCGCGCGTGGTCCCCTTGCTGGAGGGTGTGTCTTCCAGCACGCTCTTGCACGTCTTGGTGATCATCTTGTCCTTGCACAGCACTTTTGTGGGTGGCGGCAGCAGCTGCTCCTTGGTGGCTGGCCCCTTGCCAAAGACAAGTTGGAGAATGGGGAGGACAAAGAAGTAGATGCACATGAGGAGGAGGTCAATGAAGTGGAGGAGGAGGATGGCTGAGGAGGAGACCATGATGACCGCGTGCGTCGTGGTGATCGTGTGCTCCTTGGTGATGATGGGGGAAGGCAGGGCGCTGGCAGTAGAGGATGCAGGCCACGCCATGGTGACCGACGCATTGAAGATGACGCAGAAGGGGAGCGTGTGCGACTTGAGGGCTGCGGCAGTGGAGCTTGATGATGCAGGCCGCTCCATAGTGACCGAAGCGTTGAAGACGCCGCAGGAGCGGAGCGTGTAAGACGTGAGGGTGGTAGCGGCTGAGGACGCGGTTTGCGCCACGATGGCCGGTGTGCTGTAGCGGATGCACGAGGGAAGGATGTTGGGCGACAGGATGGTGGTGGCGGCAGCGGTTGAGGATGTGGGCGCCATGGTGGCCGGCGTGTAGAGGATGGAGGTGAGGAAGAGGGCGGGCGGCTTGATAGTGGTGGCGATGGCGGTGGTGGTGGAAGAAGAAGGAGGAAGCGCAACGATGGCCGGCGCATTGTAGCGGACGCAGCACGTGAGGAAGAGGGCGGGCGGCGTGATGGTGGTGGCGATGGTGGTGGTGGAGGAAGAAGGGGGAAGAGAAACAGTCGCCGGCGCAGTGTGGCGGACGCAGCACGTGAGGAAGAGGGCGGGCGGCGTGATGGTGGTGGCGATGGCGGTGGTAGTGGAAGAAGGGGGAAGAGCAACAGTCGCCGGCGCAGTGTGACGGACGCAGCGCGTGAGGAGGAGGTTGGGCGGCGTCATGGTGGTTGCGATGGCGGTGGTAGTGGAAGAAGGGGGAAGAGCAACAGTTGCCGGCGCAGTGTGGCGGACGCAGCACGTGAGGAAGAGGGTGGGCGGCTTGATGGTGGTGGCGATGGCGGCGGTGGAGGAAGAAGAGGGAAGAGCAACGTTCGCCGGCGTTTTGTTGATGACGCAAGACAGCAGGAGGGTGGGCGACATGGTGATGGTGGTGGCAGCGGCGGTTGGGGGTGCGCCGGGCGCCGTGTTGACCGGCGTGTTGATGAGGACGCACGAAAGGAGGATGGCGGGCGTGGCGGTGGCGATCGTTGAGGATGCGGGCGTCGTGATGACCGGGGCGTTGGTGATGATGCACGAGAGGGACATCACGGACGGCGGCAGCACGTGCTCATCGTTGCCACCGCTGGTAGCGGCGTGTGACGTGGTGAACAGCACAGACGTGATGATCACGCACAGCATCAGGCAGCTCAAGGCGCGGGGGGCCATTGTGAGGGGGGTTGGCCTGCAGTGGGGAGTGTGGAGATTTGCAGTCAGAGAAGACATGTGCAGTGTGTGCAGAGAAGGAGGCCTGGGAGTGCGGCTGGCACATGTGTGTATGCATGTGCATTTGTTGCATGCGTTCATTTGTTGCAGTCCCCTCTTCCAGTCCAGCAGCCCAGCTGATCGCCCCCAGCACGCTGCCAATGCAAGGCGTTTGGCGTGCTGGTCAGCGGGCGTGCAGTGGGTGCAGGGTGATGCGCAACGCGGGCAGAATTGCCGGGGTGATATGCAGGCACTACAGGCACTACAGGCCCGATGGCACGCAGCAGCGTCACCACTGCTGCCACCCTCCCGGACCCGGCCTCGCCGCTTGTTAGAAGCCGATGAACGCGCGTGCAGGCAATAGTTATCAGCTGTTGTCCAACGACGCTCAGTTGTTCTTGCGATGGAGATGCAGACCACGCTGCTGTTGCACGGTGCAGGGGACGTGGAGAGAGAGGCTAAGAGAAGTGTTTTATAGTCAAAATAGTGCAGGGGGGGCTCACTGTATCTGCTAAATCACCGCGAATCGGCGGGCGAATGTGTGGAAATTTGTCAAAATTCACATGTGCGCATATGTGCACGAGAGGACACCCCCAGCGTGACGCACGCCGGATGGCATGCATGCATGCATGCATGTGTTACACTGCCGTTTGTGCATGCGCAGGGTGGAGGGAGCAAGCACAGGCTGTTCCAACCTGTACCTACTGCACAGTGAGGCCTTGTGCGTCGTCAGATTGGTCGCTGGTGCAGACGGCTGGTGGCGATGCGTGTGCTTGGATATGGCAAGGCTTGTAGGTTAATTAGACGATGTGCCTGGGGGCCGATTCGCTGAGGCCTAAGTGTGAGTGTGGACTCAGGTGTGGGGGGAACAATAATGATTGAGATGATGAGAGAGTTTTACAATTGAGAGAGATGAAGAGAGCCAAGCTAGCAAATGCAAAGGCAGAGGCCACATGGTGGCATCCTGCTGTGGAGGTGGCAGGCCAGACTGACCGACATCCGTCCGGATTATAATTGCAGGCGCACCATCCTGTGGAACGCCCTAGATAGCATCAATGGCGGCCAGTGGCGGTGATGTGCAGCCTGGCACCGCATCACAGAGAGGCGTTTGATGTACCTATGTGTCGCACCGTCCCCAGATAACACCGGCTCTCACAGCCCACATCCACTCATAGCTGTCCCCTCTCGTTCCCCCAGACGTCGCACCATTGAGAATTACTACGGCCTCGGTGTTGACACCCAGTCCACAGACAGGGGTGCTGGCCTGTGCTGAGCTATGTCATGCCCCGGCTTCTAACACTGCACCACCGAGAGACACAGCCGAGAGAAACGTCACAGGTTGTACACGGTGGCGCGTACGCCGCCTCAACTCATTGCTCCGGCTTGTCACCGTGTGGCCGCGCGCGTGCTGTGTGCATGTGTCTTGCTCGTCCGCTCACATCTGCATGGCCTTAGTGCGCGCGTCCCATCACGTGTGTGGGCGAGCGCATGTGTAGGGGTGTATCCATGCTTGGGTGCGTGCGTGCGTGCGCGACGAGCATGCACGAGCTCACGCCACATGCATGCGCACAATTCCGGAGCCCAGGCACATCGCGCGTATTCTCTTTGCATTCACAGGGGTGTGCCACTCCATGGATGAAGGACGGGGGTGAGTGCCTCCGTACATTTGGGGGGTGTTGAAAGTGGTGTTGTTTCAACACTGATTCCCTGTTGAAACGGGGGTGTTGTTTCAATTGGGTTTTCAATAGAGTTTCAACAGCGGTTCAACAGTACAGGCATGCTGATTCAACAGCATTTCAACGCCCATGACCGCGTTGTTTCAACAGCATTTCAACTGGCGCTCGACAGGCCCTCAACACACGGATTCTGACTGGCTTCAGTAATGGCTGGCAGGTTATGTTGTAGTGCGAGCCGGCATGGGAACTTGTTACAGGAGAGTCAGTGCCTGTGTGGGGAGACCTAGAGGTGTGCACCGGCACGCCTGCCACACTACGCAGCCCGAGGTGGCACCTCTTCAACAACACCGCTCTAAACGACAGGGAAATCGTGTTTAGAACCTGTCAATGAACTGGCCATGGATGATGCATAGCAGCTGACCAAATAGCCCAAAGAATCATATGAACATTAGTAAAATTCACTTGCACGGCTCCACCGGGTCATCATCGCCGTATGGCGGTCGGGGAGAGCCCCGAGGGAATGGAAAACTGCTATTATCACACCGTTATATAAGGGGAAGGCTCCGCGTGACTCCCCTGGTAACTACCGCGGTATAAGCCTTCTCTCTATTGCCGGGAAAGTGTACGCTGCCATACTTCTGCACCGCGTCTCCACGCAGGTTGATGGTCAGTTGCATGAGGCTCAGTGTGGTTTCAGAACAAGCAGAGGCATTGTTGATGCGATTTTTACTCTGCGCTCGCTGAGCGCGGCACATGCCGCGTACAAACAATGCATGGCTGTGGCATTTGTCGACTATTCTAAAGCTTACGATTGCATAAACCGTGCGGCACTGTGGAGAGTCCTTAGATTATATAGTGTTCATCCGCACATTATTGATCTGTTGGAGGATCTTCACACCAACACCGCAGCTGCCGTGCGGCTGGCTGGGGAAATCGGGCACGAATTCCCCGTGTCGTCTGGTGTGCGACAGGGGTGCGTCATTGCTCCTGCGTTGTTCAATGTTTTTATTGACCACATAGTGAAAAAGGCGCTAGACATGATGCCAGAGGGGGCTGGCGTGTCAGTCGTGACCCGAGTCGGCGGCTCTGTGTTTTTGTCGTCGGTTGAGCGCATAGTAATGCTGATGTATGCCGACGATTTATGTTTGTTCTCGCATGACCCAGCTCAGTTGGCGCTTATGCTGAAAATCCTTGACAAAGTGTCCTCTAGCTTTGGCATGCAAATCAACGCCGCCAAGACAGAAGTGATGATTTTGCCAGCAGATTTTGACGCGGATCTGCCCACGTTTGCGCTGACTGGTGGTGAAGTGAAGACCGTCTCTGCATTTAAGTATCTAGGGAGTTGGATAACCCAGAGTGGTGGTGTGGAAAAGGAGATCGGTGTGCGTGTCGGTCGCGCGCTGGGCGTGTTTGCGTCTTTTGATGATGATGATGATGATGGATCTTACAGTCTGTGTGACACCAGTAATGATGTATAAGACCGGTGTCGGCGCTAGCGCCCGACACCTTAAACTCAGTTTCAGTGGGAAACTGGCTGGCTACCTGGTAGGGGTGAGGGTAAACCCCCACACGCGCGCACGCACTGGACCTAGACAGGACACTGGGCCCCAGATCCACCCTATACCACCCAGGTAGTGACAGCAACGCATTGTTGGTGCGCGCTGTGTTCTACTACTAGTCCCGCCGCCGCCATTGGCTCCAGCAATCTCCTCCATGCCCGCCAGCAATCTCCTCCACGCCCGCCAGCAATCTCCTGTATGCCCGCCAGCAATCTCCCCATCCCGCCAGCAATCTCCTGTATGCCCGCCAGCAATCTCGTCCATGCATGGGCGCCGCCATGCGATCTCCATGCGCCGCGCCGCGCTCCATGCGCGCCAGCACCCGTACCACCCGCCTCATTCCCGTTCTTTAGCCATTCCCCGTGACACCTATGGCTGATCCTTGTTCCGCCGTCCCCTTTGGCATCTGTAACCCGTATCCTCTCCCTGTAGCCTCATTCCCCGTTCTTAACCGCCATCTCCATTATGGTGCCCGCCCGCTGGTGGGCCTCGCCTCGCCCCATGCCGCACGGCTAGTGTATTGATTGCTGCGCCATCTATAAACTGCGCCTTGGGGCAGGGAACCCCTGCGCCACAACCTCCTCACAAAGCCTAGCCGCATGTGCCTCGCTTCCCATGTTTCTCAATTTCTCGCCATCCGCTTCCATGCTGCCGCCTGCAATCTCCTCCACGCCCGCGAGCACTCTCTCCATGCAATCTCCTCCATGCATGCACGCGCAGAGCGCCGCCATGCAACCCCGCATGCGCCATGCCGCGCGCGCCCGCGCGCCGCGCCCGCCAGCTCCCGTAGCCTCATTCCCCGTTCTTTACCCATGCGCCGTGACGCATTAGCCTTGTCCGCCGTCCCTGGCATGCATAACCCGTAGCCTCATCCCCGGTAGCCGCATTCCCCGTTCTTAGCCGCCATCTCCATTATGGTGCCCGCCCTCTGGTGGGGCCTCGCCTCGCCCATGCCGCACCTGTGCATCGATCGCGCGCCATCTAATAATCTGCGCCTTGGGGCAGGGAACCCCTGCGCCGCAACCTCCTCACAAAGCCTAGCCGCATGTGCCTCGCTTCCCATGTTTCTCAATTTCTCGCCATCCGTCTCTCTCTTCCATCCAGGCACAGTAAACCATTAGGAGCCGCAATCTGCTTGAGTTCCGATCGTTGTGATTGTTTGATAAGATTTGGGCCAGCAAGAAGATGCAAGTGCAGTCTAAGATGCGGGTTCACAACACTTTCGTGCTGCCCCACTTTCTGTACGGCTGCGAAACATGGGCCCCTACTAAAACACAACTGACTCGATTGGAGGTTGCCCACTCTAACTGCCTTCGTCGCATTCTGGGTGTGCGCCTGGTCGACCGGCACAGATTAACTTATATTCGGCAGGCGTGCGACACTGAGCCAATTGAGAGCCTTGTGGCAAAGCGATCAATGCAGTGGCTAGGCCATGTGATGCGCATGCCGGCTTCTCGTCTTCCTCGTACTTTTGACTGCACAATGGATGTGGCTCGGCAGCAAGGCCGGCCTCCAGCCTCCTCCCGACACTATTTTCTTAAGCTACTGATTCAGCAGCTAGGCGAAACTAGTGGCACTCGTTCTGATTGGAAGACTTTTTCGGACACGGCGTTTGAGCGTGCTCAGGATAGGGTCGGGTGGAGAGCCGTGGTGTACGGTCCGGCTGCCCCTCAGGCGCCGGCCCCTCCACCACGGCGGTCAAGTAGATTGGCAAGCGCCACTTGACCCCCTATCCCCTAGAAGCAGTTAGGACCTATTTTGGAGGCGTCGCACAATAGCTCTCCTTTTTGCTCTGGGACTACACGTTGGCAGGCAGCCGGCTGGTGGCTACCGCCCCTCACAAGTTATTGTTAGGGCCAGAACTGGACTTGGGTCTAGGCGGTGGTACTAGGAATAGAGGAAGTCGTTGCTGGAAAGCCGATGTGACTGTAAAATTCACTTGACACTTCGCCATTCTGCGGGTATTAGCGGGGGCGTGTTGACGCATCTACTCGCCCACAATAGAGAAGCCCACTGGGCCACTGTCGTGTGTGGCGAGCACATTCCGCACAGCCACCACCTCTGCGGGAAGCTGCGCGCGTGGGCAGCAGCCCTTGTCGGGGTTGGTACCCGGGTGCTCTAGGCGGCTCCTAATGCGCAGGCACACAAACGCCAGCTGCAACACGCCAACCGCCGGGTTGCCGGCGGCGTCGCGCCCCGGCCACGCCGCGCCTAGCGCCGCAACGAGGCCCTTCGACCCGAATGGGGTCGAGGTGCTCGGAGTGCGCCACGACGGGGACGCATTGGGCTCGCCGTTGGAACCCGGGGGGCCCAGCTGCCGTGACGTCCACACGTCGCACGAGCCCTTGAGCGAGTTCGTCTCCCACGTCTTGCCGATCTTGGGGACGGCAAGGGCCTGGTGCTCATGCTTGTTGCAGAACTTGGGCCACTGCGTACACACAGAGGGTCCAGCATGGTAGGTCAGTGGCAGCGTGTGAGTGGCTGCGCGTAAATGGCGGCACGCATGCACCCATGAGGCTCACCGCGGCGCGTCGACCGCAACCGCTGCACGCCCCGGCACCCCGCAGGGTGGGGGTTGGGGTGGGGTGCGCTGCCTCTGCTAGCTGCTGCAGCAGGCTGCGCGCGCTGCGTGTGTGTGTTGTGTGTGTGTGTGGTGGGGGGGGGGGGTAGGCACGCGGAGGAGGGAATGGCAGAGGGGCGCGTGCATTTAGGTGTGGAGGGTGGGAGGCGCTTGTGCAGAGGTGTGTATGTGGGGGGGGGGAGGGGTCACGCAGATGGTGTGTGTGTGTGTGTGAGGGGGGGGGGGGCACGCGCGCACGCACCCGCAGGGGGACTAATGGGGCACGCAAGCAAAAGTTGTTGGGAGTGACATGCGCGGGCGTGCCTTGACAGCCCTTGCTTGGCCCTTGCTTGGCCTGTGTGTGTAGACGGTACGGCGCGGTACATCTGGCCTCTGCGTGTGTGTGGAACGTGTCCCCCCATGGGGCATGCATGCATGGGCACCCCCACGCGTGACTGCATCCCAGCATCGCTGCGGTGCGTGGTGAAGTTTACGTGTTTAACCATGTGACCAGGGCGTGAGAGCGAGCGACGCGCCCTGGGCCTGCAGGAGGATTCGACGTCATGGAAACCTCCATGCAGAAACCGCGACCTTCGCTGCCGACTGGCCGCGCCGATCCCCGCCCGATGTTCCCATGCAGGATGACCAACAGAGAGCGGGACGCGGGGCCGTCGCGCGCCACCGAGGGGCCGCCGCCGAGGTCAACCTGGATGTAACCTCGCGGTCAACCTGCGACGAGCGAGCTGGCGCTCGGACGAATCGCTGCCCCACTGCATTCCTTGTCTTCCTTGAGTGGCTGTCAACGCAAGGATCCACTGGGGACGCTGGGTGGGGGTGTGGGCCTCAACCATTCATACCCAGGCTAGCTGTCAGACTCCCCTTCTGGATGGCACCCTCTGCAGATGTGAGACAGATATGGGCGTAGTGACCTGGAGGTTACTAGTAGTAATGCACCATCAACCACCAAGGCACTGCAGCCCGGGCCCGAGTGTGGCGCCGCCGCGCGGGTCACGGTCTCACGCGTTTTACTTCCTTGAACAGGTCCTGCTTCATTTGTCCCATGGATCCCCTGAAAGTGATTCTGACCTCCAGCACAGATTGTGGACAGCAGCATCAGAATCTTCATGACCGAGGCTCGCATACTTCCGGGCGAGAGCGGGGGTGGGGGGCCCGGGGGGTGGGGGAAGCACCAGCTCGTGCCCCGCGCCATCAGGTGCCACCAGTGGTGGCATGCTGCAATATATGCAGACCACCATTTGAGTCATCTGCCGCAGTTGTGTGTATGTTGAAGGCCATGATGGGTGGTAATTTGCTGCGAGGAAACTGCCAATTGTCAGACCGACGTGTGTTGGTGCCTTTCTCTCTCTCGAGTCTCGAGCCCCCAAACACCACAAAAGTAACCTGTGCCATTTCGTCTCAAAATTCGTACATAGCCTACTGCCAAACCCATAACGCCATCTACAAAATCTGGAGTTCTAATTCGTCCATTTACAAGACAACACATCTTGCAACTCCCCCTGAAACACGTGGTGCGCGACGTGTAAAACCATGTCCCCCGTGCACCCCACCAGCCCACCCACCCTGGGCACATATGCTTGCAGAGCACCCTCAGGAATCATTCCCGCATCATTGCGACCTCAGCAGACCAGGAACGAGCGAGACAATTGCCACACTAGTGTGGGGGTGTTGAAACGCTGTTGAAACAACAGCCCTGTTGAATCAACACAGCCACCCTGTTGAAACGCTGTTGAAACGACACCTTGTTGTTTCAACATCATTTCAACAGGGATCGCGTGTAATTTCAACACCCCCTAAAGGTACGGACGTGTGGGGTTGAGGGGGGGGGGTGCGGCAGCGCTGCACTCGTTCCTGACTCCCCTCCTCACATGCACGCTCTGAAGAGGGCCCCCACCTGCTGCCGGGCAGTGACCCCCCACCCGATCTGTTGGCAAGTCAGTACATTATAAAGGGGCGAGTACACACTTGCCGTTGCAGGTTGCCCTGGCCAAGGCGGTTCCAGTGAGCCTGCTCTCAGGGCGCACCCTTTCGGTTCGTTCAGAACCGAAAAGGGCTCTGCTGGTGCTAGAGAAGCTGGCGGAAGCTGAAGGTGGCGCGGACCCCCCCCCCGTGTCAGCATGAGAACAGCGCCTACCGTCCCGTGCGTGTGCCATCACATCCGATCTATATGCTGCACTCAGTTAAGGCCTAGGCTGCACGTCTAGGGGGGCGCTACTAGGAGAGCCCGCAAGGCCACGCAGCAGTGGGGTGCACGCAGTGGACGTGCGCGAGTACGGATCGTTGCCACGTGTGCCATGTGCCGGTTGCAAGGGGTGTGTGTGCCTCCGCGACTCGCTCCACTCTCGAGCGGGAGAACAGAGGGGACCAAGTGCATCTCCTTACAACGTGCATGTCCTTACAATGTGCCTATGCAATGGGGGAGGCTCAACCCAACCGCACCTAACAACGCGCCTAGGGGGGGGCCACCACCGTGCCACCCCAAGGGGGGCCTCGATGGCAGGAGAGGCACACACGCTGGGACGGCTTCCTGGATGGCCTTCAACGGGTAGCTCATAGGCCGCTCCGACCAGGCATCGCGCCCCTCAGCCGCGCCCCGGCAGCGTCGCGACCTGCGGCGTGTACGCGCGCGCGCCGGGTGTCCCGTCGCCGTACGGCCCCGCGCGCACCGACGCGCCGACGCGCGCACACACCGCCGCGAGAGTAGACGCGTGCACCGCGGCCTCGGCGTCGGCGCCGCTTCCGCCCCCCGCCCCTCCGTCCCCGGCCGCCCCCTGGCACGCCGTCCACAGGCTTGTGACGAGCGCAAAGCGCCACCCGCACCCGGACGCGCCCGTCTCTGAGGACGCGTCGAGCACGCGGCCCAGGAGCTCCGGGCTGCGTGTTGTGTGTGTGTGTGTGCGTGTGTGTGTGTGTGTGTGTGTGCGTGGTGTGTGTGTGTGTGTGTGCGTGTGTGTCCGTGCGCGGTGGGGAAGGTAGGGGAAGCGGCGCGTTTGCACCCGGACGCGCCCGTCTCTGACGACGCGTCGAGCACGCGGCCGAGGAGCTCCGGGCTGCATGGTGTGTGTGTGTGTGTGTGTGTGTGGTGTGTGTATGTGTGTGTGTGTGTGTGTGTGTGTGTGTGTGTGCATGTGCACCTCTGACGACGCGTCGAGCATGCGGCCGAGGAGCTCCGGGCTGCATTGTGTGCGTTGGGGGGGGGGGGGATTTGTGATCAGGGTGTGGCACGTTGAGGGGTCTCTGACAACTCGAGCACGCGGCCGAGGAGCTACGGGCTGCATGAGGTATTGGGGGGAGGGAATTTGTGACATCAGGGTGTAGGCATTGTGACGGTGGCACGTCGAAGGAAGTTGAGGGTACCTGACGACGCGTCGAGCACGCGGCCGAGGAGCTCGGGGCTGCGTGGTGTGTGGGGGGGGGGGGGGGTATTTGTGATATGAGGGGGGGTGGGCCTTGTGAGGGTGGCACGTTGGGGGTCTCTGAGGACGCATCGAGCACGCGGCCGAAGAGCTCCGGGCTGCATGGTGTGTGTGTGTGTATGTAATGATGATGATGAGTTTTTACAATCCACTCTCTGGCGGGCACGCGTTCGGTTCCAAAGCTCCAGCAGGACTTAGAGGAAGCAGTCCTGAAGACCTGCCAACAGAAAAAGGGGGGATGCCCCACGGAAGCGCCACCCACACGCGGTGGCGGGCACCAAGCAAGCAGCACCACAGTGCAGGCTCCACACTCAACCCCTCCAGGAAACGGATGGCGGGCCCAAGGTATAAAACCATGAAGGGACCAAAAAGCCCACCCTCAACCCACCGGAAGCGGGGCCGTTGTGCACACCCGCCGCAGCACTCTGCTCAGCTACCACATCACAACCCGCCAGCGCACGCATGTGGCGCCACCTCCCCTCAAAAGAAACCATCCTCTCAGGGATCTAGGACGTCTTGTTCAGAGTGAGCCCGCCGTCCACTACTCCAACAAAGGGGTGGGTCGGGCCCACCACACCCGCCCACCCACGCGGCATCACGCCGCCCTCAGCAAAGGACGCCAGCGCGTCCCACAGATCCATCGTCGCCAGCTCCCCCGCCCGCTCAACCGCCACCGAGCGAGCAGGGGGCTGCACACCATCACGCGGGCACGTAATGCGCCACAAGTGGCGGCGGCCTCGCTCCATGGCGTCCACCACGAGCGCTGCCACCACCGCCCACACACCAGCACGCACCCCAGCGGGAGGCTGCAGCAGCCACACCTGGCAGCACGTGATGACCGGCGTAGGAGCAGGGAGGGCAGCAGCAGCCGCCACCACCACCGCCTCCGCCACCGGGCATCCCCAGAAGCTGTGCGCACGCCACGCCGTCGCCGGCGGCCCGTCCTCATCACGGCACCGCCACCCGCAGGGGCACTCGGGCACGCCTAGTGCAGCCTGCTTGTGAAAACCACTCACCCACAGCCGCCAGATGGGCTCCTTGCGAGCGTTGAGGAGCGGCATCCGCCACAGTGTCGGCACCGCCGCCTCCAGGCCGCGCAGCCCCGCGAAGACCTGCGCGTCGGTCGCGCGGGGGCCCCCGTGCGGCCCGTGGTCCAGCGCCAGAGCCGCCTCCACCGTGGCTGCCCGCCGCACTCGCCGCTCGTCCACAACCGCCCGCAGTTGAAGCGCCACCGCCAGCTTGCACGTCAGTTTCCCCACCACACCCGGGCCGTGCGCAAACCCAACCCATCGGGGCTCGCCCGCGGCGCCGCCCCCCCAGGTAGGGGAGCAGGTTGGGCAGCTGTGGATCGGAGGCCAGGCCGCCCACGCTGCCAGCCAGCCGGCGTGATGACACTCGGCAGCTTCCACCCAACCAGCTGCAGGATCTCCACCACAGCAGCGCGCTCGCCCGCCTGGGGGAGGGGCTGGAAGTGACGGAGCGGCCAGAGCACAGTGAGGGCAGCTCCACCAGCCGCCGCCTCGACCCAGGCTGGGGGCAGCGCCGCAAGCACGACCGCCACTGCCGTGAACAGGGGGTCGAGCGTGCGCCGCACGCACAGCAGGTCTGGCACACACCCCGGCACTGGCGGCGGCACCTCTGGGAAAAGGGCGCGGCACAGGACTGCCCTCCAGACATTGCCCCCGTCATAAGCGCCGCACGCCAGCGCCGCGCGTATCTGCCCCAGCACGAGCCGCGCGCGCGCCGGATCCGCAGCAGCGTACACCCTCAGGCAGGCGTGGTCAACCGTGCGTGTGCTGCGCACCATGTCGACAGCAGCGAGCCACGCCCACAGCACGCACAGGTCCGTGACCGTCCGCATGCCGGGGAGGGCGTCGCGCACGCGGGCCAGGCCGTCCACCAGCCAGCGTGCCGCATCGGTCGGGCTGAAGAGCGCATGCCCTGCCGCATCCCCAGTGGGCTCCCGCCACTGTACCGACCGCTGCGCAGCCGGCAGCTCCAGCTGGAGGAGGGGGTTAGCCCAGAGCGGCGCCTCCGCCCCCCACAGCTCAGCTGTTTGCACGCGCCCCGTGATGCGCGCCACCGGCCCCAGGGCCTGCACCCCATCGAGCATGCGCCTCATCGGCCCAGCCAAGAGCGCCGCCCTCACAGCCGGGTCCACGCACTCACCAATAAGGCCGTCCGGGAGGGCGCCGGCCCTGGGCGCGAGGCCAGCCATAAGCACAAAGAGGCTCGGGTGGGCCTCCGGGCACAGGCGGTGCACCGCCTCCACCATGAGCGGCTGCCATGCCGGCTGGGCCGGGGGCGCGGGCTGCTGTTCCGGCTGTGTCCCGCCGCCGCCACCGCCGCCACTGCCGCCAGCCCCGCCGCCACCGCCGGCGGTCTATATATAGTCCTTAATAAATTAAGCTTAATTAAGCTTAATTTAGGTCTATACGCGCGGAGCGCGCGGCGTATAGTGTCGACTGCGGGGACCTCAATTAAGGCGCTCGCCGAGTGTGGGGGGCCGCGAACGGGGCACTTTGGCCTCCCCGCGCGGCACCAGCGCACCAGAGGAACCATACAAACCCAATGCGTTGCCGTGGAGCGCAGGAGGTCGCGAGATCGGCCATCGGAAGGGGTCCCCCCACACTGGGTTCGACTGCTGGCTCGTTAGAACCCCGAATGAGGTCCCACCACTTGCGACGCCTCAGAAATGCACAGGAGGGACGAAGTACTTCCGTTTGGCGCAGGGTTGCATGGGGGCATGGGAGACAGCCGCATCCATGCAGTGGGTGGGGTGGGTTGGGGTGGCACATAGGTGGCCAGGGGCGTTCCCTGCCTGCCTTGGCATGCTTTACAACATAAGGGATCCAAAGGGAACCATAAAGACACGTCCTGGGGTGCCTGATCGCGCCAACCTCGAGAGGGAGACGGCCGATGCGGTCGTGCGCGCGTGCAGCACTTAAACAGTGAGAGCCAGCGCCGCGCCATGCTTGATTAAAAGCTGTTCGCTGAGCGCGTGACTGAGGATGCTGCTGCTCGAGGACACGTCCAAGGACTACATAATGCGGTTCAAGGCAGGCCGCGGCGGCGGCGGCAGCGGCGCCGCCCAAGCAGCGGATAGTCAGCGACGAGTTGCCGCTGCCCGTCTAATGCTGCTGCCCGCTTGGGCGTAGCTGGGGCACGTGTTAAGTTGTCTGGGTAGTGGGTGCTGAATTCAGCGACTGTAGGAGTAGGGTGCTGAAGTGTATGCAACTCAGTGGGTGGAGAGGCGTTGAACGCGGCTGAGAGGCGCCTACAGCGGCGTCCACTGAGCGCACAGCATCTTGAATTGCTTCCCACGACTCACAAAAAAAATCATTGGCACGTCCCGGTCGTGGTTCTGAGCTCCAAAACTCGCTTAAAAAAATGAACAACTTTCAGATTTCAGCCGGGATTTTTTCCCTGGGAGTTCAGATTTTACCTTCACTTAATTAAGCTTTATTAAGCTTAATTAAGGTGCCAGTTTTTCGGGCCAACTTATTATCCGACGGTTATGTGTGAGTGTGTGTGTGCGTGTGGGGTGGGGAAGGTGCGGGAAGTGGCGCGTTTGCACCCGGACGCGTCCGGCTCTGACGACGCGTCGAGCACACGGCCGAGGAGCTCCGGGCTGCGTGGTGTGTGTGTGTGTGTGTGTGTGTGCGTGGTGTGTGTATGTGTGTGTGTGTGTGTGTGTGTGTGTGTGTGTGTGTGCATGTGCACCTCTGACGACGCGTCGAGCACGCGGCCGAGGAGCTCCGGGCTGCACGGTGTGCGTTGGGGGGGGGGGAGGATTTGTGAGCAGGGTGTAGCACGTTGGGGGGCTCTGACGACGCGTCGAGCACGCGGCCGAGGAGCTCCGGGCTGCGTGCGTGCGTGCGTGTGGTGTCTGGTTTCGGGGTTTGAACCGTGGCTATCTCCATTGTCAACGTGCGCGCGTGCGTAATGTGCGTAATGTGCGTGATGTGCGCACTGTGCGTGGCGTGCGCAACGCGCGTGCGTACTGTGGACCACAACAAGCACCCCTCGCGGTGTTCCCATACAGAGTGCGGATGCACGTGCGCTCCAGCTCCGACGCGCACCCCGGCCGCAGCGCGAGGCCGCGGAAGCTGTTGGCGGACGCGCGCTCAACCCTGCAGCCTAAACCCTAAAAAACGGAGCCCCAAACGCCCGTAGCCCTGAACACCCCCACCTGCGCGCCAGCCCCGATGCGTACCACGACCGCAGCGCAAATCCCTGCAGCCTCAACCCCCCCAAACGCCCGTGGTCCTAAAAACAAAAACTGCGCGCCAGCTCTGACGCATACCACGGCCGCAGC
>VFSX01000023.1:0-2500 GCA_016618255.1 Chlamydomonas sp. UWO 241
AGCGGCGAGCTGCCAGGGTTTGCTGTCCCTGCGTGCCCCTCCCTGCACACACACACACACACACATTCCAAGCAGCGGCGAGCTGCCAGGGGTTGCTGTCCCTGCGTGCCCCACCCTGCACACACACACACACACACACACACACTCCAGACAGCGGCGAGCTGCCAGGTGTTTCTGTCCCCGCCGTGCCCCACCCTGAACACGCACACACATGCACACACACATTCCAAGCAGCGGCGAGCTGCCAGGGGTTGCTGTCCCAGCGTGCCCCACCCTGCACACACACACACACACACACACACTCTCCACACAGTGGCGAGCTGCCAGGGGTTGCTGCCCCGCCGTGCCCAACCCTGCACACACACACACACACATTCCAAGCAGCAGCGAGCTGCCAGGGGTTGCTGGTCCTGCTGTGCCCCACTCTGCACACACACACACAAACACACACTCCAGACAGTGGCGAGCTGCCAGGGGTTACTGTCCCCGCCGTGCCCCACCCTGCACACACACACACACACACACACACACACACACACACACACACACACACACACACAAACACACACACGCACACACACACACACATTCCAGACAGCAGCAAGCTGCCAGGGGTTGCTGTCCCCGCCCTGCCCCACCCTGCACACACGCACACACACACACACACACACACACTCCAGGCAGCGGCGAGGCGCCAGTGGGTGCTGTCCCCGCCGCGCCCTGCCCTGCACACACACACACGCACACACACACACACACACACACAGACACACTCCAGACAGCAGCGAGCTGCCAGGGGTTGCTGTCCCTGCGTGCCCCTTCCCTGCACACACACACACACACACACAAACATACACTCCAGACAGCGGCGAGCTGGCAGGGGTTGCTGTCCCCGCCGTGCCCCACCCTACACACACACACACACTCAATCCAAACAGCGGCGAGCTGCCAGGGGTCGCTGGCCCCGCCGTGCCCCACCCTGCACACACACACACACACACACACACACACACACACACACACACACTCCAGACAGCGGCGAGCTGCCAGGGATTGCTGTCCCCGCCGTGCCCCACCCTGCACACACACACACACACACACACACACACACTCCAAGCAGCGGCGAGCTGCCAGGGGTTGCTGGCCCCGCCGTGCCCCACCCTGCACACACTCACACACGCACACACACACACTCCAAGCAGCGGCGAGCTGCCAGGGGTCGCTGTCCCCGCCGTGCCCCACCCTGCACACACACACACACACACACACACACAAACACACACACGCACACACACACACACATTCCAGACAGCAGCAAGCTGCCAGGCGTTGCTGTCCCCGCCCTGCCCCACCCTGCACACACACACACACACACACACACACACAGACACTCCAGGCAGCGGCGAGGTGCCAGTGGGTAATGTCCCCGCCGCGCCCTGCCCTGCACACACACACACACACACACACACACACACTCCAGACAGCAGCGAGCTGCCAGGGGTTGCTGTCCCCGCCGTGCCCCACCCTGCACACACACACACACACACACACTCCAAGCAGCAGCGAGCTGCCAGGGTTTGCTGTCCCTGCGTGCCCCTTCCTGCACACACACACACACACACACAAACATACACTCCAGACAGCGGCGAGCTGGCAGGGGTTGCTGTCCCCGCCGTGCCCCACCCTACACACTCACACACACACATTCGAAGCAGCGGCAAGCTGCCAGGGGTTGCTGGCCCCGCCGTGCCCCACCCTGCACACACACACACACACACACACACACACACACACACACACACACACACACACACACACACACACACACACACACACACACACACACACTCCAGACAGCGGTGAGCTGCCAGAGGTTGCTGTCCCCGCCGTGTCCCACCATGCACACACACACACACACACTCCAAGCAGCGGCGAGCTGCCAGGGGTTGCTGTCCCCGCCGTGCCCCACCCTGCACACACACACACACGCACACACACACCCCAAGCAGCGGCGAGCTGCCAGGCGTCACTGTCCCCGCCGTGCCCCACCCTGCACACACAAACACACACACACACACACAGAGAGAGAGAGATAGAGAGAGAGATATCGTTACAGAGAAATCTGCACGGCAGACCTAGATAGGCTGTTTCTGGTCTTCATTGAGGAGATTCCATTTGGAGGCGGGTGACCAACCGTGCGTCAACAAGAGGGTGAATAACCTCATTCAAAAAGCAGTGGGGGAAAGGGGCAACTGCGGGTCACTGACGGCTGTGTTCGTCACTCCGCTTCGACTGAGTTTAAACTAGGTCTCGGCAGATTGACCTCCATAGTTGTGGAAATCTCGCTACGAGGATCCACTCGGGTGTGACTCGCTTGGACAAGAGGTCCATGAACTCTGGGTGCTTGGAGATGTCGCGTTTGAAGTTGGAAAAGTGGGTGTTTGCGGAGGAACGGAACTTGACGGAGTGGGCGAAAAAGTCGCCGGCGCTGAGCCGGTAG
>VFSX01000023.1:15000-50000 GCA_016618255.1 Chlamydomonas sp. UWO 241
CGCAGCTTTTGGGCGCGGCCGCACACGGATCGCGCCAGCTGTACACAGCCCCCACGCGCGTCGCGCCGGCGCCGACGCCGGCGAAGGGCGGCCAGGCGGCAGCGTCGGCGCCCATGTTTGCGGCGGGTAAGCAGTCGGTGTGTGTAAGGCTTCCTTATGTCTTGATGCGTGGGCTTGGTGGGACTTCCTGTCCTGCAGTAGGTCTGCAGGCCATCAGCTTGGCATTGGGGGGCACGCACACACACACGTACACACACACACACACACACACACACTCACACACACACACGCCCATGTGTACATGCACACACATACACACATCGCGTGCGCAGGCAGCGCGCCGTCTGCGCGCCGGCGCTCGGCTTTCTGCTGGAGGCAGGCACACACACACGCACACACACGCACACGGACACGCACGCCCCCACCCCCATCCCCATCCCCACCTTCCATTCCTCCTACCTGCAGGCAGCGCGCCCGGCCCGCTCGGCTGCGCGCTGACGTTCCGCTTTCCGCTGGAGGCAGGCACACACGCACACACACACGCACACATACACACGCACGCACGCACGCACACACATACACACCGCGTGCGCAGGCAGCGCGCCCGGCCTGCTTGGCTGCGCGCTGGCGCCCCGCTACATGGTGGACACACACACACACACACACACACACACGTAACACATACACACTTGCTTACGCACACAAACGTACACACACGCACGCACACACACCGCGTGCACATGCAGCGCACCCGGCCAGCTCGGCTGCGCGATGGCGCCCCGATGCATGGTGGACACACACACACGCACACACGCACACACACACACACACAAATACACACACACACACACAAAAATACACACGCACACGCACACACACACACACGGACACCATTTGCGCAGGCAGCTCGCCCGGCCCGCTCGGCTGCGCGCTGGCGCTGCGCTACGTCACTCACCTGGTCGAGGCAGACATGCGCGCGCGCAACGCGATCTATGCGGAGTGCGGGCACCGCGGTGAGCCTTCTCACTGCCTCGCATGCCTGTTGTGTTAGAGTGCCTTAGAGTGCCTGCAGGGACTTCAACCCAGGGCATACGTCGTGTAGGGTTTGGGGCTTTTGGGTGAAGGGTTGTAGGGGGAGGCGGGGTTAGGACATGCGCGCGCACAACGCGATGTACGCGGAGTTCGGGCACCGCGGTGAGCAGTGATTTCCTCTTCATGATTTTTACTGAATTCTTTCACAGCCGGTTTTGCTTCGACTACGTTGACCGTTGACCTCACGTTGACCGTTTGTCCGCACACATCAGTCATTTGAAAGCTCTTGACGAGCTCTGTCTGGCGGGCTTGTCAGCACACTAATCCACCGAATGGGTCGAGCTGTGTTCAAGGTCAAAGTACAGCCGCAATGCAGCCAAATGGCTGTGGACAGCCAAAAAGGAAATCACTGGCGGTGAGCCTTCCCACCGCCCCGCATGCATGTTGTATTAGAGTGTTTGCAGGGGCTGCGACCCGAGGCACAAGTCGTGTAGTTTTGGGGGGCTTGAGGGTGGAGGGTTGCAGGGGGGGGGGGTAAGGACATGCGCGCGCACAACGGGGCCTATGCAGAGTGCGGGCACCGCAGTGAGCCTTCCCACCGCCCGGCATGCATGTTGTATTAGAGCGTCTGCGGGGTCTTCGACCCAAGGCACACGTCGTGTAGGGTTTGGGGCTTTAGGGTGGAGGGTTGTAGGGGGAGGCGGGGTTAGGACATGCGCGCGGAGTGCAGGCACCGCATTGAGCCTTCCCACCGCCCCGCATGCATGTTGTATTAGAGTGTCTGCAGGGGCTTCGACCCAAGGCACACGTCGTGTCGGGTTTGGGGCTTTAGGGTGAAGGGTTGCAGGGGGAGGGTTTAGGACATGCGCGCGCACAACGCGACCTACACAGAGTGTGGGCACCGCGGTGAGCCTTTCCTCCGGCTCTCTTTTATGTTGTAACAAGCGCACGTCCTAGACTTTTTCGGACACGGCGTTTGTGCATGCTCAGGATAGGGTCGGGTGGAGAGCCGTGGTGTACAGTCCGGCTGCCTCTCAGACGCCGGCCCCTCGATCTCGGCGGTCAAGAAGATTGGCAAGCGCCACTTGACCCCTATCTCCTGGAAGCAGTTAGGACCTATTTTGGAGGCGTCACACAACGGCTCTCCTGTTTGCTCTGGGACTACACGTTGGCAGGCAGCCGGCTGGTGGCTACCGCCCCTCACAAGTAATTGTTAGGGCCACAACTGGACTTGGGTCTAGGCGGTGGTTCTAGGACTAGAAGGTAGTCTTTGCTGGAAAGCCGATTTCACTGTACTGTAACTGTAACTATTACTGTAATGTCCTAGAATTGGGTGTGGGACTGTAGGATTGAACGTTTAAATGGGGTTCAAAATATGGTTTAAAATCGGGTTTGGGACTGTAGGATTGAGGGTCTACCGCGTGCGCGCAACGCGGGCTTTACAGGTTTCACACCTACACGCCCGGAGGACCCCGGGGCGTGAGTTAAGGCCTAGACTACACGTCTAGGGGAGCTCTACTGGGAGAGCCCGCAAGGCAACCGAGAAACAAATACCACTTTCACACGCACTGACAGGCGCGGCAGGAAACGGGGGCTACCTCAAGGGCCGGCAACGTGCTCGCGCACTCAATCCTCGCGACGGTTCCCTCTCGAGAGCAACCTCACGATGACGGGCCGGAGGGAGGGGGGGTCTCCACACATTCCCGTCCCAACCAAGTAACAAACACAAATACCACCAACCAAGTAACAAATACAAATACCACCTTCACACGCACTAACAGGCGCGGCCGGGAAGGAAGACGACCTCAAGGGCCGGCACCCTGTGCTGCTTCCCAACGCAGGCAGCCTGACTGAGCATGGCACCAATGACGCAGCACGGTTGTTGGAAAATCTCCTCGACCCTCGGCGCCCCCACAGGCGCGGCCGGGAAGGGCGGCGACCTCCAGGGCCGGAAACGTGCTCGCGCACACTGTGCTTCTTCCAAACACCGGCACCCTGAATGGAGGCATGGCATCCTGATAGGAGGCATGGCATGGGCATGGAACCAATGACGCGGCCGTTGAACAACGCTCGACCCGACCCCGGACGCCCTACAGGCGCGGTCGGCCCCGGGGGCGACCTCAAGGGCCGGCAACGTGCTCGCGCGCTCAATCCTCGCAGCGGTTCTCCCTCTCTCTCGAGCAACCTCACGATGACGGGCGGGAGGGGTCTCCACACACTCCCTTCCCTGCCAACCAACCAACAAGATTGTGCACGTGCCCGTGACCAATAAATACCACTTTCACACGCACTAGCAGGCGCGGCCGGAAACGGGCGACCTCAAGGCCGGGAACGTGCTCGCGCACTCTGTGCTTCTTTCAAAGACAGGCACCCTGATTTGAGGCATGGCATGGACACCAATGACGCGACCGTTGAGCAACGCTCCAATCAACCCTCGACGCCTCACAGGCGCGGCCAGAAACGAGGGCGACCTCAAGGCCGGGAACGTGCTCGCGGGCTCAATCCTCGCGACGATGCTCTCCCTCGAGAGCAACCTCACGATGACGGGGGGCTTCGCGGCGTGGCACGCGGCCGTCGCCGCCATCATGCACGCGCTCGCTGGACTCGTGCTGCTAGACTTCCCGCCCGACTGCGGGTGGGTCTCCCACACAAACACACACACACACACACACACACACACACACACACACGCACACATCCACCCAAACCATGGCTCTTTTGGCTTGGTGTTGTGTCTGCTAGACGTCCCGCCCGACTACAGTGGGTGAGCGAGCCCACACGACCCCCCCCCCCCACACACACACGCGCGCACACACACACATCCACCCAAACCATGGCTCTTGCGGGTTGGCGTTGTGTCATGCGCTCGTGGGGCTCATGCTGCTTGGGGTCTTGCCGGACAGCGGGTGAGAGAGAGACAGAGAGAGACTTACAGTTGCAGTTCCCGCCACATAGGCAACCTGGGTAACGACACACACACACACACACACACACACACACGCGCGCCGCCATGATGCACGCGCTCGCTGGGCTCGTGTTGCTTGGGGTGCCACCCGACTACAGCGGGTGAGTCTCCCACACAACCACACACACACACACAACCACAGAGAGAGAGAGAGAGAGAGAGGGTCATTCGCTACAGTTCCCGCCGCAACGGCAACCTGGGTAACAACACACACACAGTACACACGCAGACACACACACACACACACACACACACGCCGCCATGATGCACGCGCTCGCTAGGCTCGTGCTGCTAGACGTCCCGCCCGACTGCAGCGAGTGAGCAAGCCCACACACACACACAGACACACACACACACACGCACACACACATCCACCCAAACCATGGCGCTCGCGGGGCTCGTGCTGCTAGACGTCCCGCCCGACCACAACGGGTGAGCAAGCCCACACAACCACACACACACACAGAGCGTGCGCGCGCGTGCGCGAGAGAGAGAGAGAGGGAGCGAGGGAGGGAGACAGAGAGGGGGAGGTTGTTGCAGAGAGCTCTGAGCGGCAGACCTAGAAAGGCTGTTTCTGGTTGTCAACGCACACACCGCCATCGTGCGCGCGCGCTCGCGGGGCTCGTACTGCTTGGGGTGCCTCCGGGCAGCGGGTGGGTCTCCCACACAGAGAGAGAGAGAGGGAGAGAGAGAGGGGAAGAGAGACAGAGAGAGAGAGAGCTCGGCAGACACAGAGAGGCTGTTTCTCTCCATAAACACACACAAACACGCACACGCACACCACCGGCGTGCGCGCGTGCTCGCGGGGCTCGTACTGCTTGGGGTGCCTCCAGGCAGCGGGTGGGTCTCCCACAAAAAAGAGAGAGAGAGAGAGAGCTCGGCAGACACGACAGGTTGTTCATCTTCATCAACGCACACACACACACACACACACACTGCCGTCGTCGTCGTCGTGCACACGCTCGCGGGGCTCGTCCTGCTTGGTTTGCCTCCGGGCAGCGGGTGGGTCTCCCACACAAAGAGTGAGAGAGAGCTCGACAGACACGACAGGTTGTTCATCTTCATCAACACGCACACACACACACACACACACACGCTGCCGTCGTCGTCGTGCACGCGCTCGCGGGGCTCGTCCTGCTTGGTTTGCCTGCGGGCAGCGGGTGGGTCTCCCAGACAAAGAGTGAGAGAGAGCTCGGCAGACACGACAGGTTGTTCATCTTCATCAACATGCACACACACACACACACACACACACACACGCACGCCGCCGTCGTCGTCGTGCACGCGCTCGCGGGACTCGTCCTGCTTGGTTTGCCTCCGGGCAGCGGGTGGGCCTCCCACACAAAGAGTTAGAGAGAGAGAGAGAGACACGGATAGGTTGTTTCTGGTCATCAATAGCTTCTCCTAGGCTTCTTCTTTTGGATTCCGCCGGCTGGAGCGAAAGCCGCTTTGTTTACGGACCTAGTAAACACGCGCACACCTCACCGCCATCGTGCGCGCGCTCGCGGGGCTCGTAGTGCTTGGGGCGCCTCTGGGCAGCGGGTGGGTCTCCCACACAAAGAGAGATAGTGAGAGCTCGGCTGACACAGATAGGCTCTATCTTCGTCAAAACACACACACACACACGCACACACACGCCGCCGTCGTCATGCACTCGCTCGCGGGGCTGGTGCTGATCGGGTGCCACCGGACAGCGGGTGAGAGAGAGAGAGAGAGAGAGAGAGGGAGAGAGAGAGGGAGAGAAGAGAGAGGGAGAGGGAGAGAGCGAGATTCGTTATATCTCCCACCACACGGGCAGCCTAGGACAGCACACACACGCACACACACACATGCGCGCGCGCGCTGACCCTACTAACAGCGCCACACACACACACACACACACACACCACCACCACCACCCACAGCAGCGACAAGCGCGGCCGCGGCAGCTCGGCGACGCCGGGCTACCAGGTGTGTGTGTGTGTGTGTTTTGTGCGTGTGTGTGCGTGTGTGTGTGCGTGTGTGTGTGTGTTTCTGTGTGTGTGCGTGTGTGTGTGTCAGTGTGAGCCAGCTCGATGATACCGGGCATCCAGGGGTGTGGGGGGGGGGAGAGTTTGTGTGTGGGGGGGGGGGGAGAGTTTGTGTGTGTGTGTGTGAGTGAGAGTTTGTGTGTGTGCGTGTGTGCGTGTGTGTGTGTGTGAGTGTGTGTGTGTGTGTGTGTCAGGGGTGTATGAGGGGGCATGCCGCTCATCAGTTCTCCTGGAGAGGGCCTCCCTGACTCATTGGCTGTGTGTTTGTGTGTGTGTGTGTCTGTGCGTGTGTCTGTGTTGGATCATGCTTCATTTAACGCTCTTACGGATGATGGATCTGTGTGTGGGTGGGTGGATGGGTGTGGGTGTGGGTGGGTGTGGGTGGGTGGGTGCGTATGCATGCGCCGATGTCGCTGAGGCAGTCGATGCCTGCACCCCCCCCCCCTCCCTCTCCCTTCTCCCCTCACAACTGGTCAAAAGGCAACTACCGTAGTACCGCTTTGCCTTGCCGCCACTTTTATAAAGAGGGTAATTGTTAAGAAATTTGGTGCCTTGCTGCGGGATTTTTTCTCAATTTTTCCCCGTTTTGACGTCACTTTTGGCGTTTTTGACTTTTTCGGCAATATTCTTTTAGAATTCGACCTTGCCGCGACGTTTTCCGAAGTATTTAATCGGCAAGGCAAAGCGGTACTACGGTACCAAGCACGCACCCACTCAAGCTTCATCCCACACACCCTCAGCCGATGGTGCTGAGCCAGCCAGCCCCCCCCCCCCTCCCTCTCCCTCCCACCCTCACAACTGGCCAAGGGAAGCACCCCACAGGCACGCACCAACTCACTCTCTCCCTCACTCTTTATCCCACACGCTCACTCTCAGCCTATGCCTCCCAGCCAGGCAACGCCGGCGCGCAGACAGAGGGTGTCCATCTTGCCGCCCTCTCCCTCTCTCCCTCACACCTGGCCAAGGGAAGCACCCCCAAAGCACGCACCCACTCTCTCTCGCTCTCCCACTCTCTCACTCTCTCACTCACTTTTCATCCCACACTCTCATTCTCAGCCAATGCCTCTCAGCCAGGTCAGGCCGGCGCGCAGCCAGAGGGGAGTCTGCTAGATTCAGGCGTCCCCCCCTCTCTCCTTCCCACATAGTTGCCAAGGGAAGCACCTCACGAGCACGCACCCACTCACTCCCCCTTTCTCGTTCTGCCACTCTCTCACTCTCTCCCTCACTCTTGATTCCACACGCTCACGCTCAGCCGATGCCTCTCAGCCAGGCAACGCTGGCGCGCAGCCAGATGCAGACGTCCCCCCCCTCTCTCCCTCACACATAGTTGCCAAGGGAAGCACCCCGCGAACACGCACCCACTCACTCGTTATCCCCACACTCCTACTCTCAGCCGATGCCGCTCAGCCTGGCGACGCCGGCACGCAGCCAGAGGGCAGTCGGACCGATGCAAACGCCCTGCTCTCTCTCTCTCCCTCACACACACACAGTTACCAAGTGACGCACCCCACAAGCAGACACCCACTCACTCGTTTCCCCACACTTTCACTCCCAGCCGATGCCACTCAGCCTGGCGACGCCAGCGCGCAGCCAGAGGGTGGTCAGCCAGGTGCCGGAGGTCAGCCAGACGCCGGGTCCGGGCGGCCCAGTCGCAGGGTGGGTGTCGAGACCTTGGAGCTCCGCCTGAGATGCTGCTGTGCCTGCTGCGACGCCTGCTGCTGCGTCTGCTGCTGATGCCACGTCTGCTGCGTCTGCTGCGTCTGCTGCTGCTGTCGCTGCTGCTGCCGCTGCTGTGCCTGCTGCTGCTGCTGCTGCTGCGCCTGCTGCTGACAGCCAGCCAGACGCCGGGGCCGGGCGGCCCAGTCGCAGGGTGAGTGTCGAGACCTCGGGTATCCGCCTGAGCTGCTGCTGTGCCTGCTGCTGCACCTGCACCTGCTGCTGCGTCTGCTGCGTCTGCTGCTGTGCCTGCTGCTGTCGCTGCTTCTGCTGCTGCTGTGCCTGCTGCTGCTGCTGCGCCTGCTGCTGACAGCCAGCCAGACGCCGGGGCCGGGCGGCCCAGTCGCGGGGTGAGTGTCGAGACCTCGAATTTCCGCCTGAGCTGCTGCTGCCAGTGTCATGACTTCGGATCTCCTGCCTGCTGTGCCTGCTGTGCCTGCTGTGCCTGCATCTGTGTCTGCTGCTGCTGCGCCTGCTGTGCCTGCTCTGCTGCTGCGCCTGCTGCTGACAGCCAGCCAGACGCCGGGGCCGGGCGGCCCAGTCGCGGGGTGGGTGTCGAGACCTCGGATCTCCGCCTGAGCTGCTGCTGCCAGTGTCACGATTTCGGATCTCCTGCCTGCTCTGCCTGCTGTGCCTGCATCTGCGCCTTCTGCTGCTGCGCCTGCTACTGCTGCCGACGCTGCTGCTGCTGCTGCGCCTGCTGCCAATGCTGCTGCGCCTGCTGCTGCTGTGCCTGCTGCGCCTGTAGTTACTGCTCCGTCTGCTCTGCTGGTGTGCCTGGTGCGCCTGCTGCTGCTGCGCCTGCTGCCAATGCTGCTGCGCCTGCTGCTGCTGCTGCTACTGCTGCTGCGCCTGCTGCGCTTTCTGCTGCGCCTGTTGTGCCTGTAGCGCCTGCTGAGCTGCTGCGCCTGCTGTGCCTGCCGCATCTGCTGCTGCTGCTGCGCCTGCTGCGTCTGCTCTGCTGTTGTGCCTGCTGCTGTCGATGCTGCTGCTTGGCCTGCTGCTGCTGCTGCGCCTGCTGCTGACAGCCAGCCAGACGCCGGGGCCGGGCGGCCCAGTCGCGGGGTGAGTGTCGAGACCTCGGATTTCCGCCTGAGCTGCTGCTGCCAGTGTCATGACTTCGGATCTCCTGCCTGCTGTGCCTGCTGTGCCTGCATCTGCGCCTTCTGCTGCTGCGCCTGCTACTGCTGCCGACGCTGCTGCTGCTGCGCCTAGTGCGTCTGCTGTACTGCGCCTGCTGCGCCTCCTGCTGCTGCTGTGCCTGCTGTGCCTGCTGTGCCTGCTGTGCCTGCTGTGCCTGCTGCTGTCGATGCTGCTTCAGCGCCTGATGCTGCTGCGCCTGATGCTGTCGATGCTGCTGCTGCTGCTGCTCTGCTGTTGTGCCTGCCGCTGTCGATGCTGCTGCTGCGCCTGCTCCTGCTGATGCTGATGTGCCTGCTGCTGCTGCCGTTGGTGCTGCTGATGTGCCTGCTGCGCCTGCTGCGCCTGCTCTGCTGCTTTGCCTGCTGCCACTGAGCCTGCTCTGCTGTTGTGCCTGCTGCTGTCGATGCTGCCTGCTGCTGTCGATGCTGCCTGCTGCTGCTGCTGCTGCTGATGCTGCCTGCTGCTGCTGCCTCCGCTGCTGCTGCTGCTGCTGCCTGCTGAGCCTGCTCTGCTGCTTTGCCTGCTGCCACTGAGCCTGCTCTGCTGTTGTGCCTGCTGCTGTCGATGCTGCCTGCTGCTGCTGCTGCTGCCTGCTGAGCCTGCTGAGCCTGCTCTGCTGCTTTGCCTGCTGCCACTGAGCCTGCTCTGCTGTTGTGCCTGCTCTGCTATGCTTGCCTGCTGCTGCTGCTGCTGCTCTGCGATGCTGCCCTGTGCTCTGGCTGCCGCTGCTGCTGCCTGCTGCTGCTGCTGCTGCCTGCTGAGCCTGCTGAGCCTGCTCTGCTGCTTTGCCTGCTGCCACTGAGCCTGCTCTGCTGTTGTGCCTGCTGCTGTCGATGCTGCTGCTGCTGCCGATGCTGCCTGCTGCTGCTGCTGCTGCTGCTGCCTGCTGCGCCTGCTGCCACTGAGCCTGCTCTGCTGTTGTGCCTGCTGCTGTCGATGCTGCCTGCTGCTGTCGATGCTGCCTGCTGCTGCTGCTGCTGCTGATGCTGCCTGCTGCTGCTGCCTCCGCTGCTGCTGCTGCTGCTGCCTGCTGAGCCTGCTCTGCTGCTTTGCCTGCTGCCACTGAGCCTGCTCTGCTGTTGTGCCTGCTGCTGTCGATGCTGCCTGCTGTGCTGCTGCCTGCTGAGCCTGCTGAGCCTGCTCTGCTGCTTTGCCCTGCTGCCACTGAGCCTGCTCTGCTGTTGTGCCTTGCTGCTGCTGCTGCTGCTTGTGCCTGCTGCTGTCGATCGCTGTCTGCCTGCTGCTGCTGCTGCTGTCGCCTGCTGCTGCTGCTGTCGCTGCTGTGCTGCTGCTGCTGTCGCTGCTGCTGCTGCTGTCGCTGCTGCTGCTGCTGCTGCTGCTGCTGCTGCTGCTGCTGCTGCTGCTGCTGCTGCCTGCTGAGCTGCTGCCACTGAGCCTGCTGTCGTGCTGCTGCTGCTGCTGCTGCTGCTGCTGAGCCTGCTGAGCCTGCTCTGCTGTTGTGCCTGCTGCTGTCGATGCTGCCTGCTGCTGCTGCTGCTGCTGCTGCTGCCGATGCTGCCTGCTGCTGCTGCTGCCGCTGCTGCTGCTGCTGCTGCTGCTGCTGCTGCTGCTGCTGCTGCCTGCTGAGCCTGCTGAGCCTGCTCTGCTGCTTTGCCTGCTGCCACTGAGCCTGCTCTGCTGTTGTGCCTGCTGCTGTCGATGCTGCTGCTGCTGCCGATGCTGCCTGCTGCTGCTGCTGCTGCTGCTGCCTGCTGCGCCTGCTGCCACTGAGCCTGCTCTGCTGTTGTGCCTGCTGCTGTCGATGCTGCTGCGCCTGCTGCTGCTGCCGATGTCGTGTCTGCTGCTGCGGCGGCGGCGGCGGCAGCGGCGGCGCCTGGTGCTGTCCCTGCTGCGCATGTTGCGTCTGACACACACACACACACACGCACACGCACGCACGCTCGCAGTGGCATGCAGAGCGGTCCCGGCGACAGCTGTATGCCTGCGGGCCTGCACACACACGTGCACACATACACACACACACACGCACACACGCACACAGTGGTGTGACAAGTGGCCCCGGCACCGGATGCGTGCCTGCATGCCTACACACACACACACACACACACACACATGCATCCACACACACACACACACATGCACACATGCATCCACACACACACAAACACGCACACGCACATACACACACACACACAAACACACGCAGCGGCGGCGTGGTGAGCGGCCCCGGCGTCGGGTTCGTGCCTGCGAGCGAGCTCGTTAAGATGGGGCGCACGCTGCTGCACCTGCTGTATGACCTGGGCATGGACCTCGAGGTCGAGAGCCCGGTTGTGGTGGTCAGCAAGGAAGCAAAGTGAGTGTCAACATACTTCAAAACACAGCACCAGCATGGGGGGGGGGGTCCATGAGGCGCACGTTTGTGTGTGCACCCCATGGCTGTTGACGACCGGGCATGCACCTTGACCCGGAGAGCCAAGAGGTGGTGGTCCGCAAAGAGGCAAAGTGAGTATGCCCAGGCTTCAAATGTAGGCTTTCGAAAGGGGGGGTCGATGGGGCGCACGCTGCTGCGCCTGCTCTACGACATAGGCGTGGACCTCGAGGTCGAGAGCCCGGTGGTGGTGGTCAGCAAGGAAGCAAAGTGAGTGTCAACATACTTCAAAACACAGCACCAGCATGGGGGGGGGGGGTCCATGAGGCGCACGTTTGTGTGTGCACCCCATGGCTGTTGACGACCGGGCATGCACCTTGACCCGGAGAGCCAAGAGGTGGTGGTCCGCAAAGAGGCAAAGTGAGTATGCCCAGGCTTCAAATGTAGGCTTTCGAAAGGGGGGGTCGATGGGGCGCACGCTGCTGCGCCTGCTCTACGACATAGGCGCGGACCTCGAGGTCGAGAGCCCGGTGGTGGTGGTCAGCAAGGAAGCAAAGTGAGTGTCAACATACTTCAAAACACAGCACCAGCATGGGGGGGGGGGTCCATGAGGCGCACGTTTGTGTGTGCACCCCATGGCTGTTGACGACCGGGCATGCACCTTGACCCGGAGAGCCAAGAGGTGGTGGTCCGCAAAGAGGCAAAGTGAGTATGCCCAGGCTTCAAATGTAGGCTTTCGAAAGGGGGGGTCGATGGGGCGCACGCTGCTGCGCCTGCTCTACGACATAGGCGTGGACCTCGAGGTCGAGAGCCCGGTGGTGGTGGTCAGCAAGGAAGCAAAGTGAGTGTCAACATACTTCAAAACACAGCACCAGCATGGGGGGGGGGGGTCCATGAGGCGCACGTTTGTGTGTGCACCCCATGGCTGTTGACGACCGGGCATGCACCTTGACCCGGAGAGCCAAGAGGTGGTGGTCCGCAAAGAGGCAAAGTGAGTATGCCCAGGCTTCAAATGTAGGCTTTCGAAAGGGGGGGTCGATGGGGCGCACGCTGCTGCGCCTGCTCTACGACATAGGCGCGGACCTCGAGGTCGAGAGCCCGGTGGTGGTGGTCAGCAAGGAAGCAAAGTGAGTGTCAACATACTTCAAAACACAGCACCAGCATGGGGGGGGGGGGTCCATGAGGCGCACGTTTGTGTGTGCACCCCATGGCTGTTGACGACCGGGCATGCACCTTGACCCGGAGAGCCAAGAGGTGGTGGTCCGCAAAGAGGCAAAGTGAGTATGCCCAGGCTTCAAATGTAGGCTTTCGAAAGGGGGGGTCGATGGGGCGCACGCTGCTGCGCCTGCTCTACGACATAGGCGTGGACCTCGAGGTCGAGAGCCCGGTGGTGGTGGTCAGCAAGGAAGCAAAGTGAGTGTCAACATACTTCAAAACACAGCACCAGCATGGGGGGGGGGGGGTCCATGAGGCGCACGTTTGTGTGTGCACCCCATGGCTGTTGACGACCGGGCATGCACCTTGACCCGGAGAGCCAAGAGGTGGTGGTCAGCAAGGAGACAAAGTGAGTATCTGGGGTGTAACAGTAACAGTTACATCGGCTCTCCAGCAAAGGCTACCTCCTAGTCCTAGCACCACCGCCTAGACCCAAGTCCGGCTATGGCCCCGGCAATGTGGGGTGTCATGCGTCTTGCAGTGGGCGTCTGAGGGGGGGGGGGGCGATGGGGCGCACGCTTGCAACGAACCGCACGTTAGCTTGTGCGCCTGCTGTTGTACGACCTGGGCATGGACCTTGCAAGGTAGAGAGCCAGGTGGTGGTGGTGAGCAAGGAGGGGAAGTGAGTATGACCAGGCATCGAATGTACCGTAGTGATCAATGTACTTCACGTTCAGAGCAGTTCACGGCAGCCCAAATGGCCGTTTTCAGCTTTCTAACGTCCCAGAGTTCACGGCAGCCCCGACCTCAGACCATGCTTCACGGCCCAGTTCACGGCAAAAATAACGCACTGGGCACTGCATGGGCAGCTCGTGCTGACATGCTTCCTCTTCCCGGGAGCGCCCCTCTCGCTGCCAGGCAACAGGTCAGGCACGGGGGCGAGTGAGCGGCGCCGCGTGCGAGTCCCACACTTCTCTCTTTCCGCTTGGGAGTCCACGGCGCCCCCGGCGCCGGACCCCTCTTCACGGCACAGTTCACGGCAGCCTGCCGTGAACTGTGCCGTGAAGTACATCGATCACTACTGTAGACGTAGTCTATCGACGGGGTGGTGGTGTGGGTGGGGGGGGGGAGGGCATGCTTGCAACGAACCGCACCACGTGTGCGTCTGTTTACGGCCTGGGCATCGCCCTTGAGGTGGAGAGCCAAGGTAGTGGTCAGCAAGAAGGCAAAGTGAGTATCTGGGGAAGGGGGGGGGAGGCTCCGCACGCACACACGCACACACACGCACACACACACACACACACACACACAGGG
The DNA here is from genome assembly GCA_016618255.1 of Chlamydomonas sp. UWO 241. Lineage (NCBI taxonomy): Eukaryota > Viridiplantae > Chlorophyta > Chlorophyceae > Chlamydomonadales > Chlamydomonadaceae > Chlamydomonas > Chlamydomonas priscui. Next base: position 28,664 of record VFSX01000023.1, read on the forward strand.
ACACGGACTGCCGCTTCTTCGCGCTTGTCACGCACGAGCTCCTGACGGGATACAGCCACAAGCGCCCGCACACACACACACACACACACACAGGGACACGGACTGCCGCTTCTTCGCGCTCGCCACGCACGAGCTCCTGACGGGATACAGCCACAAGCGCCCGCTCGTGAAGGAGCTCTCTGACAAGCTTTCGTCCGCGGGGGGCAAGAGCCTGCTGCTGTCGGCGCTCAGCCCGCGCGCTGCGATGGTGGGCACACACACACGCTCACACGCGCATGCATGCACGTGCACAAAAAATAAAAAATAAAAGCGCTGAGTGCCCGCGCGCGGCGGTGGATGGTGCGTGTGTGGGCGGGTGGATGAGCGTGTGGGCGGGTGGCAAAAAAAACTGCTGTCGGCGCTCAGCCCGCGCGCTGCGATGGTTGGTGCACACGCACACACACACACACAAACACACACACGCGTGTGCACGCACCCCCACAAACATGCTAATCCAGTGTACACACCCACGCGCACACACACACACACACACACTGCAGCACGTGCTGTGCTTTGGCTACGCGCTGCACGCGTCCAAGCGCTGGGAGCAGTTCTCGCGCGAGACTGTGCTGCCTCCCTCGCTGACGTGGCTCATGCCGCTCAAGGACTACGCGGAGTACCATACGCCCGTGCGGCAGATCGTCGAGGGAGGGGCGCCGTCGGTGGGAGCAGGATGAATATTACAATCTGTGTGATGCTATCAAAGTACCGTCGTAACGCTTTGCCTTGCCGCCATTTTTATTAAAGGGGGGGATTGTTTCGAATTCTGGTGCCTTGCCGCGGGATTTTCTCCCGATTTTTCCCGTTTTGACGTCACTTTTGGCGTTTTTGGCACTTTCGGCATTATTTTATAGAAATCAACCTTTGATCGACCTTGCCGCGACGTTTTCCGAGTTATTTCATCGGCAAGGCAAAGCGGTACTACGGTATGTTAGGCCCGGCACCAGACTGAAACTGGCTGGCTACCTGGTAGGGGCCCGCTACGCTACGAGGGTACAACGAACGTCGTGCGAGTGTCGTAGCCGGCCATTCCCTGTATAGCCACGCAATCAATCGCGTTGTTATCGTGGCTGTTGTTTGTTGGTTGATTCCAACACTCTCCTGCCTCGTACAACGGAGTTCCACACCAAATGCACACACGTGTTGATATGGGTTTTTACATACACCCGCCCACCACCGCGCCCACCACCCACCCACCACCGTGCCCACCACCACTCACTCGCAGGTCAGCGCCGTCGCCGTCCTCAAGGACCTCGACGTGCTGGACCACTTCACGACCGCCTCGCGCACGCTGCTCAGCCCCGCCGCGGGCGGGGGCGGCTTCGCGACGTGGCTCGCCGCGTTCGCGGCGGCGGCCGCCATGGGGGTGTTCTCCGGCGGAGGAGGGAAGGGCGACGCAGCGGCAGCGGCCGAGCTCAAGGCGGCGCTGTCCGCGGTGCTCGCGCGCGCGACGGGCGCCGAGGCAGAGGGTGGCGGCAGCGCGGCCGACGGCGACGCGGCGAGGCATGAGCACGACCGGCGGTGCTTCGCAAAGGCACGCTTAGTGGTTGCGGCGCTGTGAAGCTCAACCAAAGCACGGGCGGCAGTGGGACGGCACAGTGGGGCGGCAAGGGCAGCACGAGGCGGCAAGGGCGGCACGGGCGGGCGGTGCGGCACAGCACTTCATCATACAGTGAACTCGCGCGCTATGGCACGCGATGAATAAGGCGCGTGGATGAAAACCGTTCCAGTTGGCGCCACCGTCAACGCATGAACTTGTAAAAAAAAAATCCAGCCGGACACACTTGTGGACTGCTTGTGGACCCCCAGAATCACTTCAGGCCAGGCTTCCTGGGTTAGACCCCGACGTCGCGCCCGTCGATGCCCCCGTCGCTGCCCCCACGGACATGGTTTAAAGATTGCTCTGTGTCGTGTGCCCGACATAGGAGCGCGTCATTCATGCGGCATGGGAAGGTCTGGAACCCATTGGGATTTCCCTCTCTAATGTAGCGATTCGATTGGACACAGCTCAGCGCAGGTGCAGGCAAACGATGCCAAGAGGGTTGCGTCTCCACACCGTCTCGTCCACACTTGGCGCCATTCCTATCCTTATCCGGCTGCGAAATCAGGGTCGCATCCGCAGTTCCTGCTGCTCTATTTCGACCTCTCCATCTCTGCCTCTCGATCTCTGCCTCTCGATCAGTCTTCCGCCTCCTTCTAGCTCGTCTCCGCCTGCTTTGTACGCATCGCGTTCTACTCGCGCGTTGTAAGGTCTGAGCCGTGAGCGGCGTGCATGCAAGCGCTGTGCTGCTTGCATGGCCCTGGGAAGTCGCATGGGGCTCGCACGACACAGGCGCATGCCCCGCCTCCTCACTACCTGGCTGCAGCCCGGCATGCCATGCATGATACGAAAACTGAATGACCATGATGCGTGCCATGCGCCGTGCACCCCCCTGCGCCCCATGCACCGAGCCTGGCTCATCGCCGTTCACATGCATGCAGGGCCGCGACCATGTCGAGGGAGGACCAGCAAGCCCTGGTAGTGCCGGGGCGCAAGGAGCCCGGCCCGAGGCCGCAGCGCCGGTGCCCGCCACCGGTGGCAACGACACGCTCTAGGCACGCCGCAGGGCGCAGCAGCCGGGGGGCGTTCTGACTGCTGAGCAGCAGCAGAGGATACAGGAGGTGTGCCGGCAGGAGCAGCAGTTTAAACAGCTGCAGCTGCAGATGCGGCAGGTGCGTGGCCTCCTCTGGTGCGACGTGCCGAGGCCCGTATCCGACGAAGTTGAGTTTGCCCGCCTCCGCCGCGCTGCATGCTGGTTTTACACGTTCTACACATACGCGCCCGAAGGACCCCGGGGCGTGAGTTAAGGCCTAGACTACACGTCTAGGGGGGATCTTCTAGGAGAGCCGCAAGACCACGCAGCGCGCCAGCCTACCAGGAAGTTAAAATAAGGAAGTTGCCCTCCCCCCCCCCCCCCCGCCCGCGTTGCATGCTCACACAGGCGGGCGTGGCGCCACCGCCAGGCAGCGTTGCAGCGTTCCTGGCAAAGTTACCCCCCGGCTTTCTCATGCACAAGGAGGCGGAGCATATGGCGGCGAATCCGGAGATGTTTGACTTTGACTGGCTGCCCATCTGGGCAAAAGAGGTGCGTCCTCCGATACACGTGCACCAGCAACGGCACTTGGCGACAGTAATGGATGCTAGCCACTGCAAAACTTGGTCGTTGGGCTCCAGTCAAGCTCGTGTGTACACATGAGCTGAAACCGACCAGTGCTCTTGTCGTTGCCGACCCCTCCCTGGCAGGCTGGCGCGCTGCGTGGCCTTGCGGGCTCTACTAGTAGAGCTCCCATACACGTGTAGTCTAGGCCTTAACTCACGCCCCGGGGTCCTCTGGGCGCGCACATGTAAAACTGAAAAAACGGCCCCTCCACCTCGGCGGTCAAGTAGATTGGCAAGCGCCACTTGTGTTTGGTCTAGGACTGCACGTTTTTGATCTAGGACTACACGTTGGCAGGCAGCCGGCGAGTAATTGTGAGGGCCAGAACTGGACTTGGGTCTACTCGGCGGTGGTACTAGGACTAGGAGGTAGTCTTCGTTGGAAGACCGATGTTACTCTTACTGTTCTTGTCGTTGAAACACGTGGTGAGACCAAGCTGAACGGCGCGTTAGTCCCCGAGACGGCATCTACACCCGATGCTCGCCAGCATGGGTGCGGGGTCGGCTTCATCAAGACACTCCCTCCACTTGTGTGTACCTCACACATGAAAGCTGCCTTAAAGATGACGACCTCAAAACGGAGTATGCAGAAGGGACATATTAATCCGCTATAACGGGGGGTGCAAGCTTGCTCTCTAACCTATTACCAAATCCCACGCTGATGGTCACTACTGACCGCCTTTTCCAGCCCCTTTTTAGGTAGTTAGGCTTAGGGATGTGCCCCTCACCGAAACCTTCTGTGCCTCCCCCCTACAGCAGGGGGGAGCCTGCGACACGTACAATGTCGTGCTCGGTGCAACAACAAGGGGTCAGCTTTTGCTCAAAGCCGGGTTAAGGGTAACAGGTTGAGAATCCTGTGTATGCTGGTTGAAATCCCAGTTAGAAAACCCCTTAGTTAGAGGTTGCGGCCCGGCTTGATATCCTTTTTGGCCACGGCTTGGCCTTTCTCCCCACGGGGGGATGTCTCTTTTGGCGATTGGCGATGAACCTGCCTCGCGTCTCCGTTTCCCCACATGCGCTCACCTACTTCAACAAGCGTTTGCTGCCGCTGCGGTAGGGGACCTAGGGGTGCGCCCACGCTTTTTACAGAGTTGGGGTTCCCTACCACCAACAGCCAGCCATCTCAGTTAGGTGCTCGAGCCATACGCGCCGAGCACGGTCTTACACGCCTTTAGAGGTGTCCCTGACTGTAACATCCATCATCATCATCATCATCATCATCGTCACCTAGCCCCCACGCGGCGAGGTGTGGCCAGCCCCTGGGCCAACTGCCACCCAGATGGCAGGTAGAGAGACGTCGTGTGTGTTCAGCCCTTTCAATTATCACTAGAGGAGCAGACGTCACTGGTTCGAACAGCGCACGCCCCACAGACCTACGCGCAGCTGCCAGGTGTGCGTGTGTTGGGGGGGGGGGGGGCTCTGCTGGAAGGTGCAACGCTGGAAACTGAAAAGCGGGAAGCTGCGGTTCGACCTACGTTAAGACGAACGTGGGTCATGCGTGCAAGGAGTTGCACAAACGCACGGACGTGGTGCAGATGGCAGGCAGGGCGGGGCGGGGCGGGGCGGGGCAATGAGTTTGCACCTCTGCCGGCGCAGGTGGAGTCATTGAGGGCACAGCTGGCAGCGGCAAGCTTTGAGGCCGCTGCCTCGTCGGCAACGCAGTCGAGCGCGCAGGACTCGCCTCGGGCCCCCCCTGCGCTCGGAATCGACCACGTGCAGGCCATTGTCGGCCACCTGAACACGCGACGCGACGTGGTCCGCGCAGCGACGTGCTCAAAGTGAGCGAGAGAGATGGCTCGCAGGACGGCTGCACTGTGTGCGCCTGCCAATGCACACCCGCATGAGCTGATAGTATCAGCCACTGTCCCTGAGTGCTAGAATGGCGCCATAGTATGGCGCCCCTTGGGACGCACGATGACCATCCTTCTGCATGCACATCGCTGTGGGCCTCCTCCCCCCCACCACCACTCACGCCCAAGCGCACCGCAGACACACACACACACACACGGTCACGAACCCGCCCATGCACCTGCAAATGCGCTTGCCGCGTGCGCACGCCAAGCCTTGGCACACCCCGCGCGCCTCTCATCCTGCATATGCATAGGTTCCTGCATATGCATTCATAGGTTCATGGTTTTATACCTTGGGCCCGCCCTCCGGCCACTGGAGGGGTTGGGTGTGGAGCCTGCACTGTGGTGCTGCTTGCTTGGCGCCCGCCACGATGAGGTTGGCGCTACCGTGGGCTGCTTTAGTAGCTTTACCTTTTTGGTGGGCCTCGTGCCTGCTCTCTTAAGTCCCGCTGGAGCTTTGGAACCGAACGTGTGACCGCCGGCAGTAGATTGTAAAACAACTTCATCATCAAAAAAAACTTCCTGCTGCCACTGGCCAGCATGGCGTACAAGCTGATGGACTGGGAGGCGCTGAATGCCCCTCCCCCCCCCCACCACCACACACGCCCAAGCGCACCGCACGCACACACACATCCTCCTGCAAACGCGCTTGCCGCGGCTGCGTGCGCACGAGAAGCCCTTGGCACGCACACCACGCCTCTCCTGCTGCATGCTGCATTTTCAGGTCCCTGCTGCCGCTGGCCAGCATGGCGGACAAACTCATGGACTGGGAGGCGCTCAATGCCTGGTTCGAGCTCAAGCAGGAGCGCGGCGGACCGGGCAACATTTGCGAGCACTGCGTGTGAAAAGGTCCCAAGAAGGGTGCGAGGACTTCTGCGTGGGGACTGCTGCAGGCCGCCCGGCGTGCCTGTACAGTTTTCTGCTTAATCATACATTTTGAGATAGTAGATTTAATCTGCGAATTAGCAGAAACTATAGTTTCTGCTTGTAGCTCAGTTCACACAAGGGTGAAACTGAGGAGGAGCCAGGCTCTCTCACTTAGTACCCCATCCTGTTGATTCGTTACTGAGGAAGCTTGGCTTTTGTTTGTATGTTGTGACCTAGTCACAGCTGCAAGCACGCTACCTATCTTTCTATCGGGCGAGAGGCCAATTAACAGAGAAGTCAAATCTGCTGCCATGTTGCCTCTTCGTCTCTTCGCCTCGTCCTACTCCGACTCTGTGAGCCTTAGTAGGACAGCTAAAGCAGAAATCACGGGCTTGCAAAACAGACGGTGTGCGCAGGGGACATGGGCCTGGAGGTGCTGGGTGCTGGCGTGTCAGTGCTGCTTCAGTCAGGCACCGGCCTCACGCAACAGCATCATGCACGGCCTCATGCACGGCGTGGGGTGCTTGGTGACTGGCGCCTCTCATGGGGCTTGCACAAACTGTGTGCGCAGGGGACATGGGCCCCGAGTTGCTGCCTGCTGGCATGTCAGTGCTGCTTCAGGGTGGCAGCGGCCTCATGCACGGCGATGCCGCCTCGGGCTGGACATCGAGGGCGTCAGCATGCGCTTTGCCTACAGGCCCCACGCCCTGCGAATTGATGGGCCTGCCAAGGCGCGTGCCGTGCTTAAGGCGCTGTCTGAGCAGGTGTGGGGGTGTGCTGCACCGTTCGGTGCACATGTATGAGGGAGGGAGGGAGGGAGGGAGGGAGGGGGAGGGAGGGAGGGGGGGGGGGGAGGGAGGGAGGAGGGGGGGAGGGAGGGAGGAGAGGAGGAGGGAGGGAGGGAGGGAGGGAGGGAAAGGAGGAAGGAATGACGGTGAGAGCCGGCGACGGGGTGTTCAGGCCCAGCTGGTCATCAGTGCGGGATGCACGGCGGCCGCACACTTGTGTGTGCGCACACTTGTGTAGACTTGCCGCGGCAAGTCTGCATGTTGTAGGGGCACACTTGTGTACTGTATGGGCTGCCCCGCTTCCAGCCCTGTGGAGGCCATCACTGCCTCTTGCATGGCTGCCGGCACCGACAGGTGACCAAGGAGGTGCACCGCAACTTGCTGCTCCAAAAGCTGGCTGCCACCGTCATGCACAACATCACCTTTGTGGAGGACCCGGCTGGCAACGTCAAGGTGAGGACAGGCCTAGCTAGGAGCCTCCTACGTGTGCACACAACAATCACACAGACGCTGACCGTAGAACCACGGCCATGCACAACATCACCTTTGTGGAGGACCCGGCTGGCAACGTCAAGGTGGGAACAGGCCTACGTTTGCACACAACAATCACACAGACGCTTACCGTAGTACCGCTTTGCCTTGCATTTCAATAATCCGGAAACGTCGCGGCAAGGTCGATTTCTAAAGAAAATGCCAAAAGTGACGTCAAAATGGAGAAAATAAAAAAAAACTTCCTGCGGCAAGGCACCTAAATTCTAAACCATTACCCCCCCCCCCCCCCTTGAGAAAAGTGGCGGCAAGGCAAAGTTGGCGGCAAGGCAAGGCAAAGTCGCACTACGGTATTGTCTAGCAGGGAGGACGCGCATGTGCATCGGACGGCAGCCCTGAAATGGCGGTTGAGCCAAGCCTGGCTTTGGCCAAGCACTGAAAGCCCTTAACAGGCAGCTGCAGCGGTGACAGGCCCTGGAAACGCGGTGCCAAGCCAGAGCGTTGGCAGGCAGCTGGCTGGTGGTTATCGCCCCTCACAGGTGATTGTTGGGGCCAGAACTGACTCGGGTCTAGGCGGTGGTACTAGGACTAGAAGATGTCCGTACTGGCAAGCCGATGTTACTGTCGCTGTTTCTGCCAAGCCAGAACCTCGCAACAGCTTCCATCATGCATGAGCTACCCTACCACATTCCCAACGCCTGGGGCAATCGTTCTTTTCTTCGTTTGCGCGGATCAAGCGCCTGAGACGCCGCCTGAGACGCACTCCTGATCGCCTCAGGCGCCGCCTTAAGCGCCACCCCGACCGCGTCAGGCGCCACCCCGAGCGCCTTAGGTGCCCACCACCACCTCAAGCGTTTTGCCCGCCTGCACTTGCGCGCCTCAGGCGTTGGGATTTTGGTAGGGATGGCAGCCAACAAGTCTCCCCAATACTGTCCCTGCCGTGCCGTGGCCTCAGGACGTGAAGGGCAAGACCTTCACGAGGAAGCTGGAGAAGATCGAGCGCAGCGGCGACGACGACGTGGACGAAGATGATGACGAGTGCTGGATCTCCATCGGCAAGACCCCGCCCAAGAAGAAGGAGCCCCTGTACAAGCAACTGGGTGTGACGGCTGAGTGGCTGCTGACCAACTTTGGGAAGCTTATGTACCCTGAAAACAGGTGCGCATGGCGCCGGGCAGCCAGCGCTGCACTGTGCGTGTGTGCTGGACGCAGCAAGAGCCCACGCACATGACAGCGTGGCCACAGCTGTGCTGCCTCATGGATAACTGCCCCATGGACAGCTGTGCTGCCCCATGGACAGCAGTGCTGCCTTTTCAATCAGAATCAACTGAAGAGGCACTGGCCAGTGCCTCTTCAGTTGATTCTGACCTAAAATAAGAGTACAGTCTGGACTCAGTGGTGCAGCCCACCCGCCCGCCCGCCCAACTGCACAGCACCATCAGCCTCAACGTCCGCACATACCCCGTCCTTGACGTGACCAAGGGCCCGGACCCTCTGGCAGCTATGACCCTGAAGAAGCTGCAGCAGCTGGTGCGCGCTGGGCGTGCAGGCGGGGGAGCTCCCCCTCGAGGGATGCTGTGATGGAAGGTGCCCGTACATAAACACAGCTTAGGCTGCTATCTCCACGCATCATCACAATTGCAGGTGAAAAAGTACTGTACTGGCATGGGCGCCGGCTCTGGAGGCTCTACCTCCTTCATGCAGATCATGCCGGCGGGCCACCGCAAGGTGAGGCTAGGACGGGACCGTCGCACACATTCCTCAAGATGATGATGCGGTGCCTGCTAACCTACCTCCTGCCGTGCTTGCTGCCACGTAACAGTGCTTCATGCCTGAGGAGCAGCTGCCACGCTGGCCGGGTGGGCGCGTGTTCTACGCAGTGTGGTCAGGTCCCCACTGCTGAGGTCCAAGGCGCACGCTGCGCCGCCCCTGGTCGCGTCCACTGGGTCAAGTCCGCTTGCAAGCGCCCAATTGGGCGCTGGCGCCCCTGCCCAACTCTGCGTGCCCTGTCCACCTCGCCATGTCTTCTGAGCCGGCTCAAGTCCTGCCGCGCGTCCTGTTCGTGCGGTTTAGTTGCACATCCCTCCGACAACTGCGCACCTGGGCGCTGCCCCGTCCATTGCAATTGCAATTTTAATCGAGTGCCCGATGATGACGGAGTGGCTGCCACCGGTGCCTGCCTCTCGCAGCCTTGCACCACCACTGGCTTGCTCTCGCAGCCTTGCACCACCACCGGTCTTGAACCACCACTGGCGGCCTGGCGTCAGCACGCTTCTTGCCGGCCCCCGCCACCAAGTCCGCGCAGTCCAGCGCGTGGTGCCTCCCAAAGTCGTTGATCCACCTGCAGATGCAAGCTCCTCCCACAGGCAGGCACCTGTAGATTCCCCCTTCAGAGGCCACAAGAGGCTACAACTGCCCGGTCACGAGCGCCAGGGGAAGGGTGACCCTGAAGTACGCTGGTATGGACCTGCCCATCAATCACGAGTTTAAATATCTGGGCATGCTTTTTGGGAGCCGTCGGGCAATAGGCGCGGGGCTGGAGCAGAGGCAGGGGGCGGGCCAGCGTGCACGCTTCGCCCTAGCGCGCAGATACGATGCCATGGGCCTCCACAACGTGGGAGTAAAGGCGCACCTGTTCAACGCACTGGTGCGACCTGTAATTAACTACGGGTGCGAGATCTGGGGCCCAGGGTTGATGGCGGGGGCGGGCATGGGGGTACAGGGGATCTTCTCGGGGGCAGCCGACAAGTGGGGGTTGGCTGGAGGGGACGGGGGCCCCTCCAAGGCGGCGCGCCGCAAGTGGCGCGCCATGGAAGCCCTGCACTTGCAATCTGTGCGCGAGGCCCTCCGTATTCGCAGGTGTGGGCAACAGCTATCGCTGCTGGCGACGGAGGTGGGCTGGCGACCGCTGTCGACCGACTGGCTGCGGCAGGCGGCGCGCTTCTGGGCGAAAGCGCTACGGCGGCCGGATGGCGATCTGCTGAAGGCGGCAATGCGGGAGAGCTGGGAGCTAGCGGCGGGTGGCGTGCGAGAGAGCTGGGTGGCACAGCTGAGCGAGTGCCTCAGCACAGTGGGGCACACGCTGGTGTGGGGCCAGGAGGCGGGGGGCATCGCCCGCCTGCTAGAGACAGCAGCGGCAGGTTGGCTGGCATCAGAGACCAGCACACCAGAGCTGCCAGAGGACGCCAACCAGCTCAGCGTCGTCCGCTCAGTGCCTGACTCATGGTCACACCGCTTCAAGATGCTTACTTACTTGCGGTGGATGGCAGACGACTGTGGCGGCGCACCAATGCTCTGGACGGGGCTGAACAGCGCCGCCCAGATCACGACACTCGCACGCTTTAGAATGGGGCTGCATGAACTGCAGATAGAGAAGGGGCGCCACACGGCGCAGGCAGAGCCACGCAGCCAGAGGCTCTGTCGCCTTTGTGGCATGCGGGAGGATGAGGCACACGTGATTTTTGAGTGTCCAGCGTATACGGAGACACGCGTACAGTTCCACACCCTTTTCCTGAGCGTCCCTGGGGACGATAAAGGCTTGGATGCGAAGATGCGGGCGTTTATGAACCCCAGCCCGGGGCTACTTTACCCTTGTTTTTGGCGTGACATGGCCAACTTTCTGGTCTCGTGCCTTGATATACGTAACACAAGCCTGGAGATGGTAGAGGATCGGGAGGAATAATTGACCTGAAGCGAACGATGTTTTGAATTAGGAGTCAATGAGGCAGCCACGATAGTGGCGGGGACCCAAGCGTGGGTTCCCGAGGAGCTGCGGTGGACTGTGCCGTTTGCAGTGCACCGCAGCTGGCGCACCTGAGAAATGCCCACGCTGGGTCTCACACGTGAAAGCTGCCTCAAAGATGACGACCTCAAAACGGAGTATGCAGAAGGAACATATTTATCCGCTATAACCGGGGGGCAAGCTTGCTTTCTAACCTATCACCAAATCCCACACTGTTGGTCACTACTGACCGCCTTTTCCAGCCCCTTTCTAGGTAGTTAGGCTTAGGGATGTGCCCCTCACCGAGTCCTTCTGTGCCTCCCCCCTTCAGCAGGGGGGGGGCCTGCGACACGTCCAATGTCGTGCTCGGTGCAACTACAAGGGGTCAGCTTCTGCTCAGAGCCGGGTTAAGGGTAACAGGTTGAGAATCCTGTGAATGCTGGTTGAAATCCCAGTTAGAAAACCCCTTAACACGTTAGAGGTTGCGGCCCGGCTGGATATCCTTTTCGGCCACGTCTTGGCCTTTCTCCCCACGGGGGGATGTCTCTTCTGGCAATTGGCGACGAACCTGCCTTGCGTTTTCCGTTTCCCAACATGCGCTCACCGACTTCAACAAGCGTTTGCTGCCGCTGCGGTAGGGGACCTAGGGGTGCGCCCACGCTCTTTACAGAGTTGGGGTTCCCTACCACCAACAGCCAGCCATCTCAGTAAGGTGCTCGGGCCATATCGCGCCGAGCACGGTCTTATACGCCTTTAGAGGTGTCCCTGACTGTAACATCCATCATCATCACAACAGACTGCCCGCCAAGGATCTAGTGGTAGCCGAGAGACGCGCGTGGCCTTACCCCACTTGCTTGGCCCCGTGCGCCAGCCCCCTGGGCCCTGATAGGTGTTTCCTGTCAGGTGGCGATGATGCAGAGGCATCAAAAGGTTACATCATGTTACAGGGCTTGGAGCGACACAGTTTGCGTTGCACACACGTGCCCCCCCTGCCCCTCCCCGACGCCCACCAGGGTACAGCCTACTGCTTTACAGTGCTCTACTGTTGGCCGATGAAACTGCCACCCGGCCTGTTTGTGATGTTCAAGCTAACCTGAGATCCCGTTCTGACCCCTTGAAGCATGCGTGGTGCAGCTAGGCCCTGTCAGCGCGGCCGTCTCCGCGCACGCACAGCTGGTAGTAACACGCCAGCCACAATCTGTGAGGGTGTGCGCACGTGGTGTGTGTGTGTAGAGGGTGGGGGGTTGCTGTATCTGTGTAGTGCAGCGCCAGTACAGTGTCTGTTTTGGAGGTGGCCTCGCTGGAGCGTCCCTGCCTCACCAAGTGGTGCTCGCGGTCGAGGCAGAAGATGAGCGACGTGTGCCTGCCCTGGCGACGCAGACCAGACACACAGTGTTGAGGCATCATAAGAGTGCTGCATCACCTAATGTAACCGCAGGCCCTCACCAAGGCGCGCGTCAATGTCGTTCACACAGTGTGGGGTGCATTTAGTAGAGCTCGATGCTCAGCACGCCACACGCATCTCTCTCGGCCCTACAGTTTCAACGATTTATCTGCTTCTCTTCAACGGCAGAGACTTCCGGGCGCGATGGGCACTCGTGAGGAGTGTCAGGGTGAGGGCGACATGACGTGCGGGGTCGACGAGCTGCAGGCGCGCGAGGCACTACGGACAGCAGCTCGCGAGGGTGACGTGGCCGCCATGCAGAGGCTGCTGGGCGTGAAGCCAGGCGACCAGACGCAACCCAGGAGCGGCAGCACAGCGGTGCTCGACGACGCGCAGGAGTCCATACGGCGCGCCATGCTGATGGCCGCGGATGGGCACGGCAGGACCGCGTTGGTGCATGCTGCCTTCAATGGGCATGTGGATGCCATCCGCGTGCTGCTCGACCACCCGTGTGCCAACCCAGCGGCCATGATGGTGTGCAAAGACGTCCATGGAACTACCGCCCTGCTGGTGGCTGCCTGGCTCGGCAATGTGGATGTCATGCGCATGCTGCTCGAGCACCCGTCTCAGGGGCCATGATGGCGGTCATGATGGCGGCACACAATGACGCTGGCATGTGTACGCTCCTGTGGCGATGTGCGTCCCTGCGTCTCCTGCTGCGCCGTGTCGCGCATCATCCAGGAGCGATTTCTGCTGGCACGCGCGCCGCAGCCGTCGTGGGAGTGACGCTTACGCGGTAGCAGCAGCTGTGAGCGGCAGCGGCAGCAGCAGCCCTGTGTGCATTGTGCACGCATCGAAATCAGGACACGGCGTGCCGGGGCCGCTTTGATAGCGCTCTGGGGTACCATCTAACGTTTGCTGGACCATCCAACAGGGACCAAACTGGCAGCCGGGTGGATAGTGGCACAAGTGGAATTGGGGATGTGGTGGAATTGGGGAGTCAGGCTCGCTTTGCTGGAATACCTGCCGGTTGGTGGGACGCGTTCAGGGGCCGTTGTAGGGTCCAAGGTCCATGTAAAGACTTTGCCTCGTCTGAACTCAGGCACACACACTCTCGCTGTCCCAACCTCCGGCAGCTGCGTCCATGTCCCAACCTCTGGCAGCTGCGTCCGTGTCCCAACATCCAGCAGCTGCGCCCATGTAGGCTCTCCCAACAGCTCTGCCGGTGGATTCCAAGGCGACTGGCTCGAGTCTCAGGCAACGCAGCCTTACACAGCCGCTGCCCCACATGCTGAAGACAGATCCGGTTACTCAACATTGTGTCTGTGTAGGGCAGTCTCGTGATCACCTTGACGCATGCGGGGAAGCCTGAGAGCCAACGGGGTTTGGGAGGTGGCGTGGGTGTGTGGGTGAGTGGGGGGAGGTGGGTCATGCATCCAGTGATGCCATCCCCCACTCTTGCCAGGTGGTGGTTTAGGTCGACTATCCAGGGTGCAGGCGTTCAAAGTAGGGAGTCGAATGGGTTTGCAGCGCATGTGCCCCACCCGGTCAACCACCCAGGGTGCAAGTCCAGTCGGTCTTCTTACAGCTCTGCTACTTGGCCGTGCTGCCGGTGCTAGCGTCTCACTGATGCCCCGTTACGTTTATGTCGTGTGAGCTGTGTGAGCTACCCTACCCCCAAAAGCCCGTTTATCATGCGGGCTTGCCTCCCGGGCTGCCGCTCCCTCCACAACGAGTGGCGTGCAGCAGCCACAAGCAGGCAGGCCGCCCACTGTCGCTCCCTACGCAGCCAGTGGCGTGCAGCAGCCACAGGAAGGCAGGCCGCCCACTGCCACTCCCTCTGCAGCCAGTGGTGTGCAGCAGCCACAGCCACAGGCAGGTTAGCCGCCCGCTGCCGCTCCCTCCACAACGAGTGGCGTGCAGCAGCCACAGCCACAGGCAGGCAGACCGCCCACTGACACTCCCTCCGCAACGAGTGGCGTGCAGCAGCCACAGGAGGGCAGGCCGCCACCTGCCGCCACCTGCCGCTGCCTCCGCAATGAGTGGCGTGCAGCAGCCACAGGCACAGGCACAGCCACAGCAGTGGCGTGCAGCAGTGGCATGCTGCAGCGTGCAGCCACCGCAGTGGCGCCGGCGTGCAGCAGCCACAGCCGCAGGCAGGCCGGCCGGCCACCCACTGCCGCTCCCTCCGCAACGAGTGGCGTGCAGCAGCCACAGGCAGGCAGGCCGCCCACAGGTGCCACGCTGAGCGCCATGCTGTGCCGCGACGGACTGTAAGATCGACCGCTGCGCTGTTGTGGCCCCAAACCCCAAAGCTTACAGGGCTTGGGAGTTCGTCTAGTCAGTCAACGAACCGGGGGCCTGCAGCCTAGTCAGTCAACGAACCGGGGGCCTGCAGCCGTCGCACCCTCCCCTTCCCCCCCCCCCCACCCTTGTTGGAGGGCCCTAGTCCCTAGTCTGAGCCCTGGTCCCTCGGTGAGCCAGGGCCTGCTGGTCCTTGAGCCCTTGGTGGGCCTAGGCCTGGCCCCACGTTCTTGGCACTCGAGGCCGTGTCACTCGCCCTCAGCAGTCGACTAGGCCTCTAGGAATAGGCCTCCTGATGGTGGATTTTACAGTCGTGTGTGACGCACCTACCGGCAGCGTATTCGACCTTGTTCGGCGCATAACGCCCGAGCGCTACAGACGGGTGGCTGGCCACTGGTGGTGGGGGGCTATTGGGTCGGGGCTGGACCTAGACAGGGCACTCGGCCCCCAGATCTGACTCCTCCCCTTGGGGCCACGGCCGGGGTTCACAAGCAGGATCGTATCCCCTGGACCTCCACCGTAGCGGCAGCAGAGGCTGCTCGGACTAGGCCTCCTAGGGCTAGGCTCATGCGCGCGCCCCTGAGACCGCGCCGACCATGGTGCCCAGCTTCTGGATGACTTCCAGCTGCTGCTCGCGCTGCATGCTCAGTACCTCCTCTAGCAGCATGCCCACGGTGGGCGGCGCTGCCGGCTGGATGTACGACCAGTAGTAGAGGGACGAGAAGATGGCCATAAGGACCTGCGTGTGTGTGTGTGTGTGCGTGTGTGTGTGCCGGCTGGATGTACAACCAGTAGTAGAGGGACGAGAAGATGGCCATGAGGACCTGCGTGTGTGTGTGTATGCGTGTGTGTGTGCACGTGTGTGTGCGTGTGTGTGTGTGTGTGTGTGTGTGTGTGTGTGTGTGTGCCAAAGGACCTGCATGTGTGTGTGTGTGTGTGTGTGTGTGTGCGTGTGTGTTTGTGTGTGCGTGTGTGTGTGCGTGTATGCCGGCTGGATGTACGTCTAGTAGTAGAGGGACGAGAAGATGGCCATGAGGATCTGTGTGTGTGTGTGCACGTGTGTGCGCGCGTGCGTGTGTGTACGTGCGTGTGTGTGTGGTCGATTTTACAGTATTATTGGACACCTGTTAATTGCGTACTACATGCAAAACGTTGTAGCTGGGACGGGACTTGAACCCACGCTCTTACAAACTAGTGTGTCCAATCCAGGGATGCCATTGTAGTACCTGAAACTAGCGCATGAAACTGATCACAGATGGCACCCGAATGGGGCTGTCTGAGTTCAGTTATTCTGAAATTTCAAGTCAGTTGTGCCTCACACTCTCAAAGGTTGTGTATGTGTGTGTGACTGTGCACAAAACATAATTGGCAGTTGACAAGCGCATGCCATTGAGCGTGGCCCCGGAAGTGAGACCCCTGAGCCTGCGGCGCACCCCTTCGCCTTCCCTTTTTCCATCCCTTCCCCGTCTCCCCACACATACAGTGAGCCCGGCGTCCCCTTGGGGGCGTTTAGGGAAGTACCACCGGCCGTGTAACAATCTCTCTCTCGAGACCCCTGAGCCTGCGGCGCACCCCTTCGCCTTTCCTTTTTCCATCCCTTTCCCGTCTCCCCGCACATACAGTGAGCCCGGCGTCCCCTCAGGGGTGTTGGGGAAGTACCACCGGCACGTGTAACCAATCTCTCCTGTGCATCCGTGTGCGTCTCTGTGCCGGCTGGATGTACAGTAGTAGTAGAGGGATGTACAGTAGTAGGTGTCCGACCGCCTCATCCAGGCCCGCTTTGCAGCGGACCGTGGGCA
The DNA here is from genome assembly GCA_016618255.1 of Chlamydomonas sp. UWO 241. Lineage (NCBI taxonomy): Eukaryota > Viridiplantae > Chlorophyta > Chlorophyceae > Chlamydomonadales > Chlamydomonadaceae > Chlamydomonas > Chlamydomonas priscui. Next base: position 45,101 of record VFSX01000023.1, read on the forward strand.
GATGATCACCATCGTCAACGCCTACAGTCCAACGGAGGCGGCGAGCGACGAGGAGGCTGGCGACTTCTACCTTCGAGTAGCGGCGCTCGCGGACAAGGCGAACGACAAGCGCGATCTGCTCATCGTGGCAGGTGATTTCAATGCAGCAGTGGGGAGGGACTCGGTGTCCGACCACGAATGCGTTGGCAAGCACCTGCCCCTCACGGAGCCAGCGGTGGCCAGCAGGAACGGTCGCCTGCTCCTCGACACTGCCACTGCATGCAGCCTGCGCGCTGCCAACGCTCTCTACCCCCACAGGCCTGAGCACCAGTACACCCACATCAGCCCCATGGCTGCTGCACAGAGCAGACGGCATGCATGCTCTGTGCGCCGCCTGCACAGCGTCAAGGACTACATCCTGGTCGCGCGCCGCCGCATGCATGCGGTGACAGACTGTAGGGTGCGTAGGAGCCCAACCTGGGACAGCGATCACCGCATGGTGGTACTGTCCATGCGCCTCCGCATGCGAGCCTCCCGCCATGCAGGCGGCTCTCAGCGGCGAGCATGGGACTCTTCACAACTGCGGCGCCCGGCTGTCCGTCGTGAGTTCAACCTCCAGCTGTTCGATCGCTTTGGGCTGCTGGAGGCCGTGCCGCCCGAGGGCGCTGATGCCCAGGCGGAGTACGACGCGATGGCTGCTGCCATTCACGAGGTGGCCACCAACCACCTCGCTCCACGCGGCAGCCGCCGGCGGCGCGGCTGGCAGTTCACTCTGTCGCAGCGCACCCTCCGGCTCATGGACGCCCGGCAGCGCGCGCACACGGCATGGCTCAGGAGCAAGTCTGCTGCTGCCAAACGAGAGCGCAACCGCGCCAACCGCGCGGCCGACGCAGCTGTGCAGAGAGACAGGGAGAGGTGGATCGGCCAGCAGGTGGCGGAGGCGCAAGACATGCTCCGCAAGAAGAATCTGCGCCAGTTTGCGCGCGCGTGCGACAGGCTGGCGGGCCGCAGCCGCAGCCATCAAATCCCACCTGCCATGCGGGACGTCTCGGGCGCGCTGCACAGCGGTCCAGACGGGGTGCTGAAGGCCATGACAGATTCATTCGACAAGCTATATGGCGGGGAGACCAAGCTCAGCGACGAGACCCTGAACCAGCCGGAGAACGATGTAGCGGCGTTTGAGCTCACACGCGCCACAGAGGTGGACGAGGCGCACGGGCGCCCCCCTGACCTGGCTGAGACGGAGGCGTGTGTGCGAGCGTTGCGCTCGGCCGCCGCTCCGGGCGGTGACCAGCTGGACGCCATGCTGTTGCGGTGCCCACCTGCCATCGCATGGCTCCACCGGGTCATCATCGCCGTATGGCGGTCGGGGAGAGCCCCGAGGGAATGGAAAACTGCTATTATCACACCGTTATATAAGGGGAAGGGTCCGCGTGACTCCCCTGGTAACTACCGCGGTATAAGCCTTCTCTCTATTGCCGGGAAAGTGTACGCTGCCATAATTCTGCACCGCGTCTCCACGCAGGTTGATGGTCATTTGCATGAGGCTCAGTGTGGTTTCAGAAAAAGCAGAGGCACTGTTGATGCGATTTTTACTCTGCGCTTGCTGAGCGCGGCACATGCCGAGTACAAACAATGCATGGCTGTGGCATTTGTCGACTATTCTAAAGCTTACGATTGCATAAACCGTGCGGCACTGTGGAGAGTCCTTAGATTATATAGTGTTCATCCGCACATTATTGATCTGTTGGAGGATCTTCACACCAACACAGCAGCTGCCGTGCGTCTGGCTGGGAAAATCGGGCACGAATTCTCCGTGTCGTCTGGTGTGCGACAGGGGTGCATCATTGCTCCTGTGTTGTTCAATGTTTTTATTGACCACATAGTGAAAAAGGCGCTAGACATGATGCCAGAGGGGGCTGGCGTGTCAGTCGTGACCCGAGCCGGCGGCTCTGTGTTGTCGTCGTCGGTTGAGCGCATAGTAATGCTGATGTATGCCGACGATTTATGGTTGTTCTCGCATGACCCAGCTCAGTTGGCGCTTATGCTGAAAATCCTTGACAAAGTGTCCTCTAGCTTTGGCATGCAAATCAACGCCGCCAAGACAGAAGTGATGATTTTGCCAGCAGATTTGACGCGGATCTGCCCACGATTGCGCTGACTGGTGGTGAAGTGAAGACCGTCTCTGAAATTAAGTATCTAGGGAGTTGGATAACCCAGAGTGGTGGTGTGGAAAAGGAGATCGGTGTGCTTGTCGGTCGCACGCTGGGCGTGTTTGCGTCTTTTGATAAGATTTGGGCCAGCAAGAAGATGCAAGTGCAGTCTAAGATACGGGTTTACAACACTTTCGTGCTGCCCCACTTTCTGTACGGCTGCGAAACATGGGCCCCTACTAAAACACAACTGACTCGATTGGAGGTTGCCCACTCTAACTGCCTTCGTCGCATTCTGGGTGTGCGCCTGGTCGACCGGCACAGATTAACTTATATTCGGCAGGCGTGCGACACTGAGCCAATTGAGAGCCTTGTGGCAAAGCGATCAATGCAGTGGCTAGGCCATGTGATGCGCATGCTGGCTTCTCGTCTTCCTCGTACGACTTTTGACTGCACAATGGATGTGGCTCGGCAGCAAGGCCGGCCTCCAGCCTCCTCCCGACACTATTTTCTTAAGCTACTGATTCAGCAGCTAGGCGAAACTAGTGGCACTCGTTCTGATTGGAAGACTTTTTCGGACACGGCGTTTGAGCGTGCTCAGGATAGGGTCGGGTGGAGAGCCGTGGTGTACGGTCCGGCTGCCCCTCAGGCGCCGGCCCCTCCACCACGGCGGTCAAGTAGATTGGCAAGCGCCACTTGACCCCCTGTCCCCTAGAAGCAGTTAGGACCTATTTTGGAGGCGTCGCACAATAGCTCTCCTTTTTGCTCTGGGACTACACGTTGGCAGGCAGCCGGCTGGTGGCTACCGCCCCTCACAAGTAATTGTTCGGGCCAGAACTGGACTTGGGTCTAGGCGGTGGTACTAGGACTAGAGGTAATCTTTGCTGGAAAGCCGATGTAACTGTAACTGTAACTGTACAGTAGTAGAAGAGGGATGTAACCAATCTCTCTCCGATGTACAGTGAGCCCGGCGTTCCCTCGGGGGTGTTGGGGAAGTACCACTGGCACGTGTAACCAATCTCTCCTGTGCATCCGTGTGTGTCTCTGTGCCGGCTGGATGTACAGTAGTAGTAGAGGGATGTACAGTGGTAGAAGAGGGATGTAACCAATCTCTCTCCGATGTACAGAGAGCCCGGCGTCCCCTCGGGGGTGTTGGGGAAATACCACCGGCACGTGTAACCAATCTCTCCTGTGCAACCGTGTGTGTCTCTGTGCCGGCTGGATGTACAGTAGTAGTAGAGGGATGTACAGTAGTAGAAGAGGGATGTAACAAATCTCTCTCCGATGTACAGTGAGCCCGGCGTCCCCTCGGGGGGGTGGGGGAAGTACCACCGGCACGTGTAACCAATCTCTCCTGTGCATCCGTGTGTGTCTCTGTGCCGGCTGGATGTACAGTAGTAGTAGAGGGATGTACAGTAGTAGAAGAGGGATGTAACAAATCTCTCTCCGATGTACAGTGAGCCCCGCGTCCCCTCGGGGGTGTTGGGGAAGTAGAACCGGCACGTGTAACCAATCTCTCTCTCACTGGCACGTGTAACCAATCTCTCTGTTTGGGAAGTACCACCGGCAAGTGTTATCAATCTCTTTCTCTAATGTCCATACGGACCTGCGTGTTTGAATGCAAGCGCATGTGCAAACGGTGTTGTCTTTCGACATCTCGATTCATAGGGAGAGTGGAAGGGGAGTTTTTCGTCCTGCATAGCAAAACGGGAGGGGGGACAGGAGGCGTGGGAGGAGGGAGAGGAGGAGGGAGAGTTGAGGGGAGAGTCCTAAAACAAAACGACGGGAGAGTCTTCAGACAAAACGATGGGAGAGTCTTCATACCAAACAATGGGAGGAGGCTTGAGATGAGGTGCCTGTTTTTTTGGCGACCGCTGTTAACCCGCCCCGTCCTCCCCCCCCCCACTCCACGTGATGTGGTTGTGTCTAGGGAGCAAACACACACACACACACGCACACACACAGACACACACACACACCTGGCAATCAACGCGGTCCATGATGCCGCCATGCCAGGGGTAACACACACACACACACACATACACACACACACACACCAGTGATGTAGAAAAGGTTCGGCATGATGGCGGTCTTGTGACGCGAAAGTATGAAAATTCGCGATTTCACACTTTTCACAGAGAACCGCGTCACGCTCCGCGCTCTGGCGCGACGCGGAGGTTCCGCCGAACGACCCTCTCGTGTGACGCACGTAACCGCGTCACAGGTTTCTGCACCACTGACACACACACGCACACACACACACACACTCACGCACACACACACGCACACACACACACACACACACACACGCACACACACCTGGCAGTCAACGCGGTCCATGATGCCGCCGTGCCCAGGGATCACACACACACACACACACACATGCACGCACACACACGTGCACACACACACGCTCTCACACACACATGCAAGCACACACACGCACACACGCACGCACGCGCACAAACATACGCACGCACACACTCACACCTGGCAGTCCACGCGGTCCATGATGCCGCCGTGCCCAGGAATAGTGTCCCCAAAGTCCTGTTTGTGTGTGTGTGTGTGTGTGTGTATGTGTGTGTGTGTCCTCATAGCGACGAGTGGCCTCCCGCTATTGACAGACGCCCTTTCGCCGACCTCTGGAATGATATCGCCGTTATCTTTTTAACGATCTGGAATGGAATGGAATGTGCGTGTGTGTGTGTGTGCATGTATGCATGTGTGCAGGGATAGTGTCCCCAAAGCCCTTTGTGTGAGGGTGTGTG